>VDFB02203789.1:0-22850 GCA_007258455.2 Sequoia sempervirens | reverse complement strand
TAGGGTGCCCCACCTTTATAATAATGATAAACACAAATAAACCATGATCATGATCAAGTGATTATATATATATATAATGTTAAAATGATATAAACATTTACAAATTCAATCAATATAAACACATATAATGAACAACTTACTAATGGACTATAATCATGCCACCCTTCAACGTGACCATGCTGCCTACAATGTTTCTTAGCCGCTTGTATTTCAAAAGTCGCCTCGGCCTCTTTGGCCCGGTAAATGGCCAAAAAGGACAATAACATTTCCCATCACCCTTTCTTTTCAATCTAGCCCATAATCTATCAAGCGTCTCTTCATTTTGTTCTGGACTAATATTATCTGACATGATTTTTCTTTACCAAGCTTGACTATTTAGATCTTCAAAAAATATCAAACTCACACTCCAATAATTTTTATTCATAGACAGGTAACATAATCTAATAATTCTGATATTTTACACCAAAAAAATTTGGCATGCAACCACCCCCGCAAAAGAGAAGACAGTCTAAAGTTAATGACCCCTAAAAAAACTTCTGCTAAATGCTAATTCCAAAATTTATTAAATTCTGATTTTACTATGATTTCCAACTATTAAGACTCCTAAAATCAGAATATTGAACTTGATCACAAAATTCCTACAATAATGGAGGTAGCGAGCCAGTAAGAGCAAGTGACCCATTCCTATGGAGCAATGAGTCGGAATCATCATTGCTAATGTCAATACGGATTTATCCTTTTAGTTAAAGATGCAATGTGTCACTTCATATGACGAGCTTATCCCTAGGGCCCTCAACATTGAGAGAGCCCTAATAAAAAACAACAGAAGCATTGGTAAGGGCATGATTAGGGTACAAACCCTAGGCCTCCGTAGAAACATAAACAATAACTATAAAGGATTAGTGAGGTTGCAATACCAAAAAGATTGAGACATTGTAGGTAATAACAAAATCTTGCAATCTAAAGATTGTAGCCAATAACAAGCACACTATGTAGCTTAATGACATTTGTAAATGCAATCTACGGTAAGAAGAATGACAGTCACTTGAGATGTGACAGTCAAAAAGAGGCTGAGCAGTGACAAGATAATAAAGCTCAAACCTTGCATAGTAAAGTGGGAGGATTTTAATGCTGAGTTTCCTTACCCCTTGGTCGAATCTTAAGGGTTTTTCAAATGCTTTAGGTAGTGTTAGACAAGGCAAATGCAATCGTGGAATGACTGTCCAAATGAAGTAACAGTGGTAATCATAGGTTCAATGTTTCTTCTTAGCCATTAATGTATAATGGAGGTAGTGGATTGCATGTTTGAGCAGTGTTTTGAGACTCATCAAAGATGGGAGAATAGTGAATAATACCTTGTGGACTGTGAAGTAGTGTTAATAAGGTTAAAGGATCTTAAGATCTACAATACCATGAAACAATGAGTCCCCGGTGAGTAAGCAGGTATCCATAGGGCAGGCAGCTTTGATTTTATAGAAGGATGCTCATGAAATGAATCTTCAAGGATAGTGAGTGAGTTGTTTTGAGATTGCAGCTGAGGGTGCAATACCCAGCCTTTAAAGAAGTTAGCAAGCAAAGTAAATGTGCAAGAAAATTGAATCGTACACAACAAACAATTCACAATGTTATCTTCCATAATGCCTTGAGTTTGAAGAAAAAAATCTCATTGTATCTTCATGATGAAAGTGGTGAGCTTAATGGTCAATCACTGGCAACCATGATTTTAAAACATGCTATTGTGCTTATGGAGGCAACATTTTCAGCAAGGCAGTGAGTGGTGGTTTGGAACAATGGCAGGTATGAAGGACTTGCTTTATATGCATACTATGCAGTCTAGCTTAAGACAACGTTCTTAGAAGAGATTGAAGGTGGATTATGGAACTCAAGGGTTACCATGAAAAGGATTAAAGCAAAGACTGAGATCTATTTAAAAGCCATGGTCATGAAGATATTAAAGATGTCACATGCAAAAACCTAGTAGCTGGAGTAATGAATACAGTGCCAAAGAGGATAGTGTGCTGGGGCAGATTTAGGAGATCTCCACATTATCTAATTACAGTGGAAATACATCATTTATTTATTTATTTAATTAAAAGAAATCATTTTAAACCCTATATAGGATACATTGATACTTCAAAAGCCTCTGAAGGAATTTCAGATTATGCAAATATATGTCAAGTAACATTCATAAGGTTTAGAAAATCTTGATCACTCTAGAATAGCCCATTAAACATGGGTTGTGCTTGAATGCACTACATAATTGATATAACACAACCACTCTGCATATCAACCAGAGTTATAAGCTCTTTATTGCAGCAAGAGGTAATCACTCTTCGATCATGCTATAATTACATCCTACCTGTTAAACTTGAGACAACCTGAATGCACCCAATGATGATTGACACCTACATTATACAACCTGAATTAACTACATTATATGAGTGCCTCCATTTCTATCACAACATAGCCACATTAAACTTGGGTCACACATGAATGCATCCTGTATTTGTTATAGCACAACTGTGCCACATGACCAATAGAGTTATGGATCACATAATTACAGTCACAAGAATCTGTTCCTCCAGATCTCTTATGGTGATTCCACACAACAAAATCTGGACATGAAATTCTCAAAACCCTTAACCTCTAAAAATGAAATTTGATGAGATGTTGCTTTAAAATATGATTTTCAAACTGGAACTACAAATCTGACTTCACAACTGAATTACGCAAAAGACAATGACTACCCTCAACCTGGTGATATCTTCTTGAATTTTTTCTGATTTTTCCCAAGAAAATCGTCCTTAGTTCTCCACAAACTGTCTGAAGTAGAGCAAAACGCTGTCGCAATAAATCAGGCGCGAACTCACTTTTCTTTATGTCGGCCACAATTTGATTTTTTTTAATTTTTCATGTTTGTCGAACATTCGACGAAAACAATAGCCGACATTTCGACGAACGCCAGGTTCGTCGAAATTTCTACGAACGTCGGGGATAAACTTTCAAAAAAATTGGAAATTACACATCAAATTTTACAAGCACCCGACGAACATCGTATTTTACATATTTCGTCGATCTGTTTCGTCGTATTTTGCAGTCAAATCTATTAGTGTTTGATACTTGTATTTCAAAGATTTCTTACTCGGAGAAGGATTTGACATATGAGGAGAAGCTAGGAAAAGACTACATCCTTACAAGAATGTAGACTTTGAAATGGTATGCACAAATAGCGGTAGTAAGAAATTCAGTGTTTTCCAGTGTTAGAAAAATTTGCAAGGTTGAAAGTGCAGTAGTGAGAAAAAGCTGAGCTTTGGCAAATGAATGCAAGGGTGTTGCAAAATTGAGCTAGTGTAGGAAATATGATGGTTTAGATGCAATGGAAGAGAAAATTTGAGAATTAGCATGAAAATTTGCATTTCAGTGTAATGACACTAAAATTCTATGCTTCTGCATGTGCTAGCATGATTGTATGTAATGACGGAGAAATTATGCACATTTATGTGTTTTCATTTTTGAGTGTAGTCGCACTAAATTTTAGTGCTACTTAATGTTGGTAGAGATAAAATATGCAAGGTGTCGAGAAAATTTTCTCCCTTACCCCTAAAAGATACTAAGTACAAGGTCGATAAATTTTTCCAACCCTGCATGATGTAAAACATACCAAGTGCATGAGTGCAAAATTTCTCTGCCTCTACAATTGCCTTGGTAAAATGGGTGTATGATGAAAAGGCAGTAAATTTTATTTCCTATACACTTAGGGTGGATAGGTAACATGTCGATCGTGATTTAAACCCCAACCTACATGGTATGCTGGCCTTACATGTACTGGCAGTGAATTTTACCATCGTAACATGTAAGCTTTGACTTCATCAGTGTTAGAGTAATAAAGTCATCACCTAATTAATTAATTAATCATTAATTAATTGGGTCACTTTATGCTTTATTACACTTAAGCTAAACTTAGGAGTGCTTTTATTTCATTATTTTCTTTAATTAATTAGTTGCATTTTTCATGATTAATGCTTCTAATATTAGAACATGTCTCATTCATTCCTATGAGGACACTTGTCATGTTCTAATCTAACCCTAATCTAGGGTTAGCTTTCATCCTTTTCATAAGGATTGATTCATTGTACAAATTGTATTGAATTCTCTACATCAGCATATTCAATGCGGCAGTTGTTCACATAATGCCAATTGGTGTTTTTCATCAGATCTGAGTTGTTGGGCAATCATATCTTGCTTATTTCTTCATAGTGTGGTAGCTTTATCATTGCAAGTGATTCATGGAGCTGTGGGAGTACATACATCTACTCTAACATGGTATCAAAGCACCAGATCTGTAGCCATCTTGTCCACTTTTTTGAAGAAATCAACTCATGCATTAATATTCATGATTCATGGTCAAATTTTGAGCATTCCATTAAATCTAGAGCTGCCAGAATAGTCAGGTTTTCCTTTTGTTTCAACAAAAAAGGCCTCCATTTGTTAGATCTGTGAGGGTTTGAAGTTTATGAGGGTTTCCAGTTCTAGAGCGTACCTGCAATTTTGGAGTGTTTTGAGCCCAAACATACCTCACCATTGCGTTAAGAGTGTCCAAAAACCCCAAAATTGACTGTCAAATCATCAAAATCGGACACAATGACTTTGAGAGGAATTTTTTTCATTTCTGGGTTGTACGGCCTGGTACAACACACAATCCAAATTTTTTTATAAAAAAAAACAGTGTTAATGGCGCTGCCGTCAGTAAACCGTTAGCGGTTAATGCTAGGGGCTAGTCTAACCGCCAAGTTTTCCCCCAAACCCTTTTGGAGCAGTTTTGGTATTTTGGCCATAACTTTTGCGCCCAAACTTGGATTTTCGAAAGCAAAATATCACCAGAAAGCTGGTTTCGAGCCCGATCGAGTGGTGCAGATTTTTTTTCTGATTTTTCTATTATGTTGTATTTTTTTCCAGTCAAAGTCAGATCATCATTTTCATGCTTCCAAGGGCATACCTTTTGCATATGGTCTCATTTTTTTGAAAATGAATAGGCGTTAGAAAGCTGGTTTAGTGCTCTACATAGTGATAAGACTTATTTTCCTAAATTTTTCCCCAAGTATATTTTATTCAGCTTTTGGTGTTTACACAATTTTCTTAATTACTTGGACGTTTTGGCACTTGGGAATGCTCTGTTTGTGTCATTTGGCTCTATTTCACATGATTTTCATGCAGTAAGGTTAGTTTTCTCAAATTTGTTCATTTGAAGAGTAATCATGGGTTTTTCTACTCACCCTTTAGTTGTGATCTTGGAACGGGATAATTATGAGTCATGGGCAAAGGGCATACTTACACATTTTAGGTGGCTTAATATTTTGCCTCATTTATATGACGTCATACCTGAACCAAACACACCAGGGAGAAAAATAGCTTGGGATATCACTAGAGATCATTTAGTAGGACTTATATGTTTTAGTGTCAATTTTGACAATATGTGTGTTGTATCGGACACTGATTGTCCCCACACACTTTGGACTCATCTTTGGGAGATCCATGGAGACCCCAATCTCTCTCCATACCCAAAGAATCCTACTTCAGATTGTCTCTTACCCATGGCTACTACAAATTGTATACCTATTGATGATGCTAGATTAGAGGACCTAGAGTATCTAACAGGTCTTGCATGTTCTGATGGATCAGAGGCTTGTCTCCTAGTTCCTACTCTTCAGATTGAGATTACACATGCATCATCTGTTGTTCTTGATGACATTAGTATCACCACATTGGCCCCTATGGATTCAGTTTAGCATCATGACCATCTTGGTCATTCATTTTCTGCTACATCATTGGATTCTTATCTTGTAGACACATCATTATTTTTTGAGTCTCGCACTGCAGATCTTGAGGATTATATTGAGGACATATATCTCCTCTATCTTGATAGTCAGATTATCATTATACGCCCACCATTATCAGTGCATTTAGAGGTTTTATTTCAAAAGTCTTCACATCAGTTTGGATTTGGCATCAATTGTTTCAGTTCTGACACATAGATTCTTCAACATCCTATCATGGCACACATCTTGAGACATATTGGTTCATCAATCTTCATAGGGTTTCTTCGAAATCGTCCTTTGGATCCATTTCTTCCCAAGGGGAGGAATGTTATTTTCCATTTCAGGATCTCTTTCTAGATTCTACATCAGGCATCCACCATTGAGACAAGAGTTTCTTCATTGTGGGGGGGCCTTCTAGTCTCTTTCTATCTCTCCTATGGAGACCATTGTATATGTACTTATGTGATAGAAGTTGTCTTTGGGGGGTATCATGTAATCCACCTTCTATCCTTCTTCTATTAGTGCATTACATTCTTTTCTTTTCTCTCTTTTGGAGGGGAGTTTTATTCCCATGTGGTTTTCTCCCTTTCTCCAATTATGAGAGTTTCATTTATGTGCATGGGTACCTCATCATTCGTTAGGGTGGGACCCATTCATGCATCCTTTCATGTATTTCTTTATCATAATTTAGTTTCTCCCTAGTTCATATTAAGGGGGGGTGTTAGAGTAATAAATTCATCACCTAATTAATTAATTAATCATTAATTAATTGGGTCACTTTATGATTTATTACACTTAAGCTAAACTTAGGAGTGCTTTTATTTCATTATTTTCTTTAATTAATTAGTTGTATTTTGCGTGATTAAAGCTTCTAATATTAGAACATGTTGTCTCATTCATTCCTATGAGGACACTTGCCATGTTCTAATCTAACCCTAATCTAGGGTTAGCTTTCATCCTTTTCATAAGGATTGATTCATTGTAATTGTATTGAATTCTCTATGGTAGCATATTCAATGCGACAATTGTTCACATAATGCAAATTGGTGTTTTTCATCAGATCTGAGTTGTTGGGCAATCATATCTTGCTTATTTCTTCATAGTGTGATAGGTTTATCATTGTCGGTGATTCATGGAGCTGCAGGAGTACATACATCTACTCTAACAGTTGGGATCACATTGGTGGGTTTCATTTTAAATGCACTGGCGGGTAATTTTAATGATAGTGCATATGTTGAACATTGACTATGTTGGTCAGGTTTTAAACCCTAACCAACATGGTAAACTGGTTATGCAATTAATCATTTTTGGTCACAGGTCAAGATAACATACACCATAGGGTTTAAAATCCCATGTGCAATATACTTTAAACACTCTTGTGGTGTGAGATTTCAAACCCATGACCTACATTGGGTAAACGTGTGTATGACAAGGAAGATCGAGGTTTGAAACCCGTGCTTCCTTTGTTTCAAAAATGGGTAAATGAGACACTAAATATCCAAGAAACATGACACCCTAAACACCATGACTATCAAACAACAAGGAAACAAAAATAAAAGCAAATCAAACATCAACCTATAACACACAAACCCTAAACAAATCATATATACAAAATAAAAAATAAAAAATGGAAAAACGACAAAGTATTTACATACCTATGAAAATAAAAATAAATGGTACAAAACCCTAGTTGAATTTGGTATTTAACCTCATGAAAATATGAACACAAAAACTTGAAGGAAAACGAGCAAGGGAAGACGCATGAACAAGAAAATGGAAAGACTAAAATGAAAATAAAAAGGATTAAGACCAATTTAAAATCAGCTGAAACATCATTAAAAACTCGTCATTAATGCACTCGTGTGAAATTGAAGATGGATTGGTGGTGATTTTTAACGCGATTACACATTGGTTTAACACCTTGCAAAGGACATGCAAGGGCGCTGAAATTCAATGCTCTTGCATGTTTTATTTTTTGCATTAAGTATGCAAGGGCACTGGAATTCAGTGTTCCTGCATATGCAAAAAAGGACTAAATCCGAAAATGAAACTTTGCAACTTTTTTCCTTTTTGTAAATTTTGAAAGGAGGAAAGACTTAGACACTCGAAATTACTTTTTGAGGCTTGGGACCATGCACAAGGTCAATTAATATTTTCCTTGTTTTGCATGCTTAAAGAGTGTGGGCTATGAAACAAACAAGTTTTGTAGGGGTTATCCCACAAAATTAGCGTAGATAAATTTGAGGATAATAGATGGCTCTAATTGGGGATCCTACTTTGATCATCCTTTGAAACAATCGAAGGGAGAAGAATCCCAAACTTTAAGTTCCTTCATCCATCCATTGGGCTATGGAGTCATGCGACACAAAAAGACATCAAAAGACCAAAAGAAAAATAAAAGAAAGCTATACAAATATTTACAAACTTATCTGATGCCTCATTGAGTGAAGAGCTTCATCTTTTTTTCGTTGTGAAGTAGTGAAAAAGGAGTCCCATCCTGGTATGTTAGCAAAAATTTGTTTTCACCACAAAGTTGGTGAATCATGAAAGGTCCTCTCCACAAGGAATCGAGCTTTCCATGCATACCCTTAGGTTCTCTTCTTTTGTCCCATAAGAGGACTTGATCTCCAACCTAGAAATCATGAGACTTCACCTTTTTGTCAAAAATCCTTTTGACTTGGACTTGGTGTTCCACAATGTGATCAACCATCTGAATGTGCTTCTCCTCCAATTTAGTGAGGAACATGATGCACTTATCCATAGAGTTGTCAAAAGTTTTGTCTTCAATGGCCTTGGCCAATTTTAAAGTGGGAAATTCCAAAGTGATAGTAATTTTTGCATTCAACCCATACAAGAGTTGAAATGGTGACATACCAATTTCCCTTTTTGGGGTAATACAATTTTCCCACAACGCATCATTAAATGCCTTGTTCCAAAATCTTTGATTGTTGTCCACCAACTTTCGAATGATAGTGACCAAATTTTTATTGCTCGATTCCACTTGACCATTACCTTGGGGGTAATAATCTAAAGAATGAGAAAGTGTGATCTCATGCTCGAAGAAAAATTATGTTATCTCATTAGATGAGGAGGAAACATTATTTGCTACAATCTTATTCAAAATTCCAAACCTTGAAATGATGTTTTCCTTAAGAAACATACATACCACTTTCGAAGTGGCATGCTTAATCGGAATGGTTTCCACCCACTTGGTGAAATAATTAGTCATCGTGAGAACATAGACATGCCCTACACTAGATGGTGGATTAATGAAACCAATGAAATCAATACCCCACTATTGGAAGGGTTCTTGAATAATCACTGGCTTGAGGGGAAGTGCTGCTAGTTTAGGTTTCCCCATGAACTGTTGGCATAATTCACACCTATGTACCTAGTTGTAGGCATCTTGGAAAATTTTGGGCCAGTAGGACTTTGCTCGCAAGATCTTGTGAGTTTTTAACTGTGTTGAGAAATGTCCTTTGCACACTATGTTGTGAAATGACTCCACCAACTTGCCTTGTTGTGCTTTATCTATACAATGTAGAAAGGTACCGTCAAGACTCCTCTTCTACAAACCATTGTCCCAAGGGATGAAGTTCACAACCTTAAGCTTGCTTTTCCTCTTTTCTTTGAAAGTTGGGTGCTTTGGACATTCTCCATAAGTGAGAAAGTGTGTAATATTCAAATACCATTTGTCAATGATGCTAACAAACAAGACCGTGAAAACATCCTCAACATTTACTTCATCATTTGATATTTCTTCTATTTTATTATTAGCAATGAGATGACACAAACCTTTCCCAAATACCAACTTAGTGGGTTTGATATCCATATTTTATTCTTGAATCTTGGCAATCCAATTGCCTCTTTTAGTTCCAAACTCCTGTTGAGTCAAGATGGACTTGACCGTGAAATCTAGCACTAATGTAACAACATGAGAGTTAAGGATGTAAAAATAGAAATGCTTAACTATCTTAACGACAAAAAAATAATGTTTTTCCATTGGTGAGTATTTCAATTCATGAGCCTTCATTGGACAACTCATGAATGCTATGGGAGATTCAATGCCCTCATTATTCTATTGCACTAATATTGCAGATAGTTTATGTTTGGAAGCATAACTATGCATGATAAAACCCTTGGTGTAGTCTAGGCAGACTAGAAATAGAGCATATGCAATTGCTTCCTTGATGTCGTTGAATGTAGCTTTTCCTCCTGCACTCCAACGGAAGATAGATTTAACCTTCATCATATCAACGATATGATGTGTCTTTTCTGTGAAGTCAAGGACAAACCTCTGCAAGAAATTTACCTTTCCAAAGAAACAATGGATGACCATCTTACTTGAAGGTAATGTAAGACCTTGGATAGACTTGAACCATTCTAGATCAATCTTGATACCTTCCTTAGACACAATATGACCAAGGAGTTTACCTTCAGTAACCCCAAAATTTACTTCTTGAGATTTAGGGAAATTCCGTGCTGCCAAAACCTCTTAAGAACTTGCTGCAAGTGATGAAAATGGTCTTGAAGTTTCTTTAAAAATATTTTCAAGTCATCAAGATAGACCACAATAAACTTACCCATGACATCAGGAAAATCCAAGTCCATCGCTCTTTGAAATGTAGCATCGACATTGATTAAACCACACTAGTAGAATTTGGAAAATAATTGACTACGTGACTAAAACTTTTAGTCATGACAACTAAAAATGACTAAATTCTAGTCATTTTTTGCAACACAACTATAAATGACTAAATAAATGACTAATTTGATCATCGATTAAAATCACAGCTATAAATGACTAAATAAATGACTAAATAATTAGTCACACAAATAAAAATTAGACAATATGAAATTAAAGAGGGTAATTAAAAAAATATTAACTTTTGGGAAATTATTGGTGGGAGTGGGTTGTATTGCACCCAGGGTTAGGAGAAAATTAAAAATATGTTGACAAGAGTGGGGAGTAGAGTAGAGTGCATAATTCAATAGAGGTCAACTACTCGCATGGGCAATAAAGCTAGTTTGGAGAGGGCCTAGAGAGTTCTAAAAAGGCGGGCAAGGAATTCAGAGTTTGTTGCAATGAATTTGAAGTTGGTGAGGCCCTCTGCAGCGAATTTGAATTTGGGGACGCCCTCTGTAGTGAATTCAGAGGTAATTCAAAACCCTCATTACATTAAATAGTTATCATATGTCTCCTTGTGAAGTTCATGAATGGTTGTAAATTTGAATGTGCCAAGTATGAGTGTTTGTGGGTCTTTCTTGAGTATCAATGCATCCATTATCTATATAAATCTTGTTTATTTATTTAGTTATTATTTTGTGTCTCATGTTTAATCTTACAGACATAAAAAAGGTAATCCTTGTGTGTGATGTTGTGATGAAATTGGTGTAAAGCTTTGTGTGTATAGAATGCAGTCATTAGGGTCCTCATTGTGTATACCCCAAGTGTTTGAGGGTTTGAGAAATTTCTGCAAAAGGGTGAAAAGTAGTTGTCTGCTTCAAATGGAAATTCTAAAATCATATGTATGAATGTCATATCAAAGGCTTTCTATGTTGGGTTTGAACTTTGAATTTGGGTCAAGTTTCTCTTTATGCTATTTTATTTTTGGGTTATTCCAATTGAAATGTTGAAAGAGTGCTTGTACAATTATTCATGGGCCCTACAATTATAAATCAAAGCCAAAGATAGCTAGAGAGAAAGCAACCCTATTGTATTGTATTGGGAAAAAAAGAAATATACTTCCTTGTGTATTATAAGAGATGAGTTACATAAATAGGAGGGTATCTTGTCATAAGACATTGACTACCATGTAACAATTTGGAGTTCTTGAGATTGTGAAAGAATTGGATGCTTTTATTCATCATATAATCAATATAATGTAGTGACCATATCTTGAAGTTGTCTATTTGTATTCCCTATTATCATGCATGGGTATGGTATTAATTTCTAACTTTGTAACCAATTCACCAACCTAATCCCTAAGGTTCCTTTTCACTAAGTCTTCATGGCATGGGTAGTGCATGCACGTCATAATTAGTTTGTTATTGGTTAGTGTAACTTATAGTAGTTACATAGGCAATTGAGTACCATAATCATATAGGAAATTCTAATTTTAGTAGATTGTTTTTTCATTAGTTTCCTCTACACATTTTGGAGTATATAGGAATTGAACTTGTAACATGCATCCAAATTTCAATTCCTTTGATCACTTTTCCATTAAAACACGGGCTCATGTCCCTAGCCTAGACCTCATTGCTTGGGTAACATTGTGTGCAAACCGAATCTATTAATTGCATGGAATCCTCGAAGATGGTCTCATATGGTTGGCAATGCAGATGATCTTGCTGGCAATGTAGATGATTATGATGATGTTTTGTCACCTTAACTAGCATGTCACCTTAACTTGTAAGCTTGTCATCTAAAATTTGGTTATATGTATGGTGTAATTTATTATTGAATGTAATAAATATCTAAGTATAGGTGTGCTTATTCACTGTTGTTTTACTAATACATTTTTGAATGTAATCATCATTACTCTGCTGGTACATTGTATACAAAACCTAAGATGTTCATTGCTGATTTGAAGTGCATTTAAAGTTAGGTTTAATCACTCTTCTTAGTTTTCTTACTTTGGTTTCAAAATTAATTTTGTTTATTAGTTAGAATATAATTTCTTGTATGTCCTATATGTTTTCTAGATGCTAGACTTTTCTAACTTCTCTAGAACTGCTAGATATGAAAAGAAGCAAGTAAGGTCTAAAGGTATCAAATAATGCAACAAGATACCCATGAAAGTAAACAACCCTTTAAAATTCTGGCAATAAATTGTAGTCATTTCTTTGATATTTGGATAGATTTAGTTTGTAATACAACTTCTAGCCTCCACATGCATTGGATATGCTTGTGTGAAGGAAACAATAATGAACATTTGTGATTTAATAATACATATAGATATCTTAACATTATGTCTGACTGACACTAAAAAGCTCCATACAATTCTAAATATTTAAGAAATCATAATATATGCTTAAATAAGATGTGTCTAGCCCCTTTACATTCATAAAAATTCATTACCACACCCCCGCGGAAGTAGTTGTTCAGTTATAAGGGACCTCAACGGTATGGCAGGGTAGAAAATAAGATGTAATCATATACCGCTATACTGTGGTAGTCATAAAAGATGTGTGCAGGATGGCGGTGATAGGTCTCTTGAGTATAGAAGTATACCGCTACCTTGAGGCAAGTAGTGACTATGTAAAATAAAAACTACGGAATGGTAGTATGATCTCAACTTAACTATCAAAGGTTAACCCACTGTCCCATAGTCAACAAACAATGACATTAAAATAACATGCAGTATGGTAGTGTTAAGTTATGTAACCTACTATCCCACGATCAACAATATATAAAGAAAAAGTAAGTGCACAGTATGGTGGTATTAAGCTATATAACCTGCCACTCCATGATAAACATATATTAAAATTAAAAGGGGCTTGCAGTATGATGGTATGAGAACTGTAGTATCGTAGTAGAAAAGTGATAACATAAATAAAGCCTGCGATGTAGTGGGATAGCCAAAATGAGTATATTACGTGACATCGCCATCCCACAACGGTTAAGAGAAGTGATGGTAGTACTGCGGTACAGGTTGGAAAAAGCATTTATGTCAACTATGACAACAATTATTTGATTATCATGAACCATTTGATCTTCTAAGATCAATGACATATATTCAAAATCGAAAAGGTGTAGATTATGAAATATTTTGAATGAAGTAGACATTAATGTCGAAATGACTGAGTTCTAAAGCAATTATATCTAGAATTTGATGCCATTTTTTGCAATCATTTGCAAAAGGATCGTCATGGCAGGAGCTAAGGTTTTTGAGGAAGAAAAGCTATACAACTACTATATCACTGGTTAAGTGCACAAACACTCCTCATAAGCAATTCTAAAGCATTTGGTCGACTAGGATTTGCAATTAAGGGTTTAGAAAATTCAAAAGGAAGTAAATTTTTTTACACCATGCAACCTAAGAAGAGTGAACCTGTGAGTAAGAAGGAAGAACCCAAGGTGAAGAAAAGGCCTTTGCAACAATCCATACTAGACATTTTACCTGATTCAACAGATAGAATATTTAAGAAAGTGTTTAGAGACATAGCTCATGGGTGTCGGGATGCAATCATTCCCATCTTTCGGTGGGATTTGTTTTGGTATTTTTATAATAAAAGAGATGCAAAATCCCCAGTGTTAAACCCTTGGAATCTATACCTAGCCAAGTTGGTGGTCTCAAATGTATTTATAGATGTTGAATTCATTAGAGTATTGGAAAAAAACTATCATCTAGCCACCAGAACCATAAGGATGACAAATGATTCACCACTAGTGATATTAACCAAGTCTGCCATTGTGGAGTGTTTCAACTTGAATAAACAAGCCCTTGCTAAAATTGACTTGTAGAAAAGTGAGGAGGAGTACAATAGGTTGAGGAAAACTTATAGGAGTGATGAACTCCCTATGTACATGAGGAAGGGTGAAAATAATAGAAGAATAACTATCTCCTCTTCCCGCATGGAGCCATTTCCTGTAGAATATTTTCAAATATATTTTAAGAGAACCTATTTTTCCTTGTGTCAAATTCTTGGAATAGATGCTCAAGAGAATATGCTTGGAATAGATGCTCAAGAGAATATTACAAGTGGCCTAATGATGATCGCCATGAGGATTCAAAACCCTCAGACAAATATTGAGTATGATTTTGCTTCATTCATTGAGAGAGAATTGCATGAAGGATTTTTGCAAGAGAAGATAAAGCCCCCATCACGTTCAAATGTTACTCTTTGTTGTGTCACCTAATTCTATATTAGAATAGTGATAAATGGACCAGGGGAGTGTGTTTGGACATGGTTGATAAACAGGGTGATCAACTACCTATTCAAAATTGGTGCTATATATGGGACAATAGATGCAAGAAGAGCAGCTATGCGATTTTTCATGATGATTTTGTAATAAGAATTATGTTTGTTCTTGGTCATAAATCACCAAGTTTACATACACCAATAGTAAAACTATTAAGAGCCTTGACATTGAGGCCAAAGCAAGGGCATACCCACAACATTGGTGATTGGTTCTTTTTTCCAGATGTTATAGTAATAAGAGTATATGGATGTCACCAAGCCCCACATGTTTTTCCCAAGTATGTTCCTCTCTGGTTGGATTTCTTAGAGTTTATGTGGAAAATGTTATGGATGGAGAAGGAGGTCATGCATAAATATAATAAAGGCACATTATTTCCTAACTCGACCGTATGTGAAGAATTTTCTATTGGATTTTGATACTCTTGAGGAGTTGCAACATTATTTAAAACAAGATATTCTTTGGAGTCCAGGGGAGAAAGGGTCTTTGACCCTGAAGGCGACATGAATTTTGTGAGGAAAACAATCCTCACTAAGCTTGGGATCACCATGATATTGATTACGAGGAGGATGTGATAAGAAACTGGTTGAATTTCCAAGAATTATTTCAAAGGAGAAGAAAATGGGCGATATTAACAAAATTAGAGGAAGAAAAGAGGAAGACAAACATTGATTTCTTGGAATTTTATACAAATGAAACATTAGATCCCATCAAGAGGATCAACCTAATGATTGATAATTTTGATAAATTATATGGTAAATCAACAATAGAGTTGGAGAAGCCCACCAAATTTCCTACCAAAATACCAAGTGGAGTTGTAATCTCTGAGCCCCCTCTAGACACTACTTCAGTGCAATATGCTTCTCCAAAATCACCTCTAGAGAAATCAGGGCCCAAAAGACAAAGGGTAAAGGATCCAAATCCCCTTGTATCATATGAGATAAGTGAAGAGGTTGGAGATACAAAGGAGGTGGCCAGTGTGCTAGGGAACTTAAAAGGTGATGTTGAAGTCGATCAACCACTTTGAAAGCATGAAACTGAAGCACACAAGCCATAAGTGAGGGTGGATATATATTCATAGGGTGAGTAGGAGATGCATGATGATGAAAGAATGATTGCAACCCTCAGATTCATGGAGGATGATGAATTTATCAACACCCCAAAATTTAAAGACTTTTTGATTAAATGAAAATGAAAGAGTTTGAGGACAAAGTTGAGATAAACAAGATGGGTGGTGAGGAATCTTAGCATGATCAAATTGTGGCCCAAAATTTTAATGAATTGAGGATAAATGATGTTGACATTAGTCCACAAGAAGCTAGGCAAATGGTGCTGAAAAGCAATATATTTCTTATACCGGGGATGGATTTGAAAAGGATGTTCCTTCTTGATCAGGTAAGAAATCAAGAAGACCCCAAGTTAATGGTTGAGTTTGATTTAGAGGAAGGAATGAGCAGGACATGATATAATCCAAGAATTGAGACCTTAGCCTTTTGGGTTAAGCAGAAAAATACAAAGAATCCAAAATTGTTGGAAATTGTGCAAGAAATGAGAGGGACTGCAATGGTAAAGATCCTCAAAGATACCTCAGCCTTAGAAGCAGCTACCATGACTATGCATTATACTATGTTCACTCGAGCAGCTATCAAGAGTTTGGAGAATAAACTTACAGAATATGAAAAAGCACAAACATATATGAATGATGTGAACGGGTTGTTTATAGAGAATGTGAAGCTAAAGAAGCAATTGAAAGGGGCAGACCCTTCTCAAAGTATTGAAATGGTAGTGTACCAACCCTCAACCCAAAAGACTGATGTTGTTTCCATTGATCAAATAGAGGCCTTGAAGTAAGAAATAGAAAGCTTAAAAGAAGTGCAATGAGGAGACCAAAGTAAGGAAACAAATCTATGGTGCATTAGAAAAATTCTTGGAGCACAAAATCAATATTGTGATAGACAAGGCAAAAAATGTGCATGAATGTTATACTTCCCTCTCCCAAGCAGTAGAACAGATGAAATCCCATGCTCTCATTTTGGATCCTTTATTTAAGAAATGGAAACCCATCCATCATACACTAAGCACATTGTGCAAGGTCTTATAGAGAAGTGTGGACGCACCTACAACTTTAAAGCCCATAGAGAGGATGGTGAAACTGGTGATTGATGAGTCCCAGTATGTGTTAGGGGAGAGCCAGAAGATCACTACAAGAATAGAATGTTTCCATACAATCAAACAATGGTTTGTACCTAGGATGCTTGGAGAAGATGACCGGTTAAAATATTTCACCAGTTGGAAAAGTGAGTTCAAACAAGTAGTCCCAAATTGCATTGCTCATTTGCAACAAGATCATGATATAAATGTCCCTAGTTTTAATTTGATGTTGGACATGATGATTGCATTGGATTATGGATACTCGAAGTTCATTGCAGAGACTAGAGGATTGTTAGACATCAAATGGAGAGGTCACCTTGCCAACATATCAGAGATCCAGGAATATAAATGTCCTGATGACTATACGATGTTCAAATGGGAGTAGACATATCTGGCTCCCCCAGAAGAATATGCCTGGTGTCAGAAATTGTGAAGTACCAAGCACTGAAGATGTTATCATAGAGAGAGGAACTTACCAGATCAGAATGATCACGGGTACCTTACGATGACTAATTGAATTTGGTGTCTTGCGAGTGCTTTGGACTTCAACATCTGATGAGTTCTCTTAATTTCTTCTTTTTCATTACTTTTATGTAACCACATGTAAATAACAATAATTAATACCTTTTGATTTAGGTAACTGAAAATATATTTTTTGAAATGAAACAGTCTAAAGTTTGCCGCTCTCCTTATCTATCTATAAAAGGGAAACCAAGACTGAATCAAAAAATCATTAGTAGTAGGATAATTTTTTGAAGAGAAGAGACTTTTGATACGTATTGTAAAACCATTTTGAAACAGATCAATGGAAAATAAGTTATAATTTGGTGGCTAAACTTTTGGTTTCAATTGTTTGTTGATATTATTGAGTACGATTGTGTGGCTGTCTCCAATTTGATTTTTCTTAGTTATTCAGATCAAGTGTATCAAGTATATGTTTGGTTTGTCAGGGCACATTTGTTGTTTCTTTGTGATTAATTTGACTGGTTTCTAAAAGTAAAAGCCCATTTGATGTCCAAAATTTGAGATTCAAACTCATATTCCATTATTGTTCTACTGATTCAAGTTGTTGATTTATACATTATTGTTTATTTGGACTTTAGGAAATGAAGAAAAAGACTTTAAAGCACAAATTAGATGATAGTGATCATAATACTAAAATTTTAGTGATAGATTATGAGCACTTTCATAGCAAAAAAGTGGCCAAGAATAATGAATATTTATCGTGTCTTGGTTTGATAAAAAGACAAGTTGTAAATCCACTAAGTAGTATATTATTTGTTTAATAGTGTTTAATGAAATTTTATAGGCAAGAGCTTTATGTATATAAGATATAATATCATATTTTAATTTTTTTTATAGGCAAAAAATGCAGAGAAAAAATAAAAGGAAAGAAAAGATATAGTGCTACCAACTCGTAGAAGCCAATGCATTTGCGACTCACCAAATACAGTTGGTGAAAAGAATAGTTGTGATGATGTGCAGCCTGATATAGCACATGGTGATGTCCAACATTGTGATGATCTCTTAGCACAAAGTATAAGAGACATTATTAAAAAACATGAGAGCAATGGAACAATAAGTTTGTAGATGATTTATTCAAGATTAAAGGATGTGTTTGAAGTGAAATCTGTGGAGACTGGTACTGATCCACCTACTCATGCCACACTTGATGTGGAAAAGGAGCATGAAGTTCTGGTTAATGAAAGTCATGAAGAGAGACCAGTTGCATCTAGTGTGCCTCAGAGTGCACCTGTTGCATCTACAAATTTTGATGGAACTAGTGGATCAACCAAAAATATTGGTAGTGGTTTAATAGAAGATGTGTTTCTTTTTGTAAAAGACAAAGATTGAGTCAATATTTGTACAAATCTACAAAGAGGAATGCAAAAGAAAGAAAATTAGAAGGAAAGAAGCCATTCTTGGTTGAGGTATTGAGAGATGGGGAGCCTATTGGGCCAAATGCTGCAAGGTGGGACTCTGAGTTGGGTGTAAGATGTAAGGCCCATTTGGATATTTGCAAATCACATTTTGCAAAGAAAGATCCACGAAGTGTGGAAAATGTTATACAAAAAATGGAAAATGCTTTTGAGACTACTGGTGGAAAAATCTCAAGAAAATATTACAAGAAAAAGATGAGACTTTTGATGAACAATTTTAGATACAATTGTAGAAAAACAGTCATGGAGGGAAAATAGAGGTTAGACTCCACTCTATCTCCCAAACAATGGGAGGAATTGAAAGAAAGCATGTGCTTCGAAGAATATTTGACAAAGAGTAATAGAGGTAAGAGAGCAAGTGATAATGTGATGGTTGGATATACATTTGGTCGAGGCGGGTTGCAAGCCAAAATGGAAAAACTTGGAATAAGTGTATGGATTTTTGGTTCAATTTATGTTGTCTTATTTATTTCTATTTTTTATTGAACTGACTATATTTTGAAATTGACATTGTATTTTAGGTGGAAAATAGTAATAGAGAGGTAGGTGCAAAAGATATTGTCAATTATATGGCATCACTAAATCGTAGTAAATCTAAGAGTAGGATGAAGTGGAAATCTAGTTCGTCAACAGAGATTTCACAACCATCTATTAGATGCCCAGTAAGAGCCTCTCCAAATCATGTCAACTCAAATGAAGGGTACAAACATGTAATGAGTTGCACAGTCTCACTGAGAAAGTTTCGCAGTTGGTTGCCTCCGTTAAGCCTATAGTTTCTGCATGGAATGAGCATAATTCCATGGATTCAGATGAGGTAAAAGACTCTATTGATCTCATTTCTTCTTGTTTGGTAATTTTGTATAAAAATGCCTCTTAATTTGTAGATTGAAATCTAAGTGTAGGAGAATCCAACCCAATTTCTTTCTTGTTGGAGTGATCCAAAAAATGTTCTTTTGGACAAATTTATAGCTTGCATTCTTTACTTGACTATTGAATGCTTTGTATATTTTTTTGCATGATGGTTAAACCACATGCAGAGAAATTTTATCAAAGCAGCATGAAAACGAAATGCCTTGATGTCAATAGAGTTGCTGATATTGATAGTGATCATGATAAACTGGACAAGAATGTGCAACATAGTCATAGTTTTGCTGAAGTTGAGGTAATATAATAGTTGTTTCCAGTTATTTGTCCTAATGTTTTGTCATTCTTCATGCTTAAAATGTTCTTTTGGACAAAAAAATATAGCTTTTGCATTCTTTAATTTGTAAGTTAATCTATCCCAATGTTTTGTCATTCTTCTTTTGAACAAAAATTTATAGCTTTTGCATTCTTTAATTTGTAAGTTAATCTATCCCAATGTTTTTTCATTCCTCATGCTTAAAATGTTCTTTTGGATACAAATTTATAGCTTTTGCATTCTTTACTTGACTTTTATTAATTTTTACATGATGATTAAACCACATGCAGAGCAATTATATGAAAGCAAAACAAAAAGAAAAAGGCCGCATCGATAGAGCTCTCTGCAAAGCTGCACAACTTCGTGTCAATGTTGATAGTGATTATGTTGAACTCGATGAGAATGTGCATGCTATTCATAGTAGTAGTGGTGTTGAACTCGAGGTGAGTGCTATGAAACCACATGCAAGTAAGTACTATTCATAAATGTATTTTTATATCTCAATATAATGTGTATTTTTTTTGTTTTTGCAAAAATGTATTGATAAACTCCAAGAAGGGGATAAATTTGTGGTGTTGGATCTGTTTGATGGTGCTTCTATAGCCATTGGGAAGATTCACTCACTATCTATTGTACATGGAGTCGAATTGAAAGGAACAAGAGATGCAAATGTAAATATTTTAAAGGTCACAAGTAGCATACCCCTTGCTTATGAAGACAAAAAAGATGGAGTTGTCCATCTAAAAGAGAAAGAAGGAACCTTCACACAATGGCCACTCATATATTTGCAAAAAATGATAGTTGTTGTTTATCATGTACTAGCTGTTAGACAACTTGGCCCACTACTTTATGAAGTAGTTTGAATGTCTTGTTCAGGGATCCTTATCATGGTGTATTTGCAAGAGTTGGAAACTATTAGACTTTGACATTTTTTATTATATATATGAACATCTTATAGTTCATCAAAATTGCATTATATTTTTTTATGGCATATTACCTTTTTTTTATCTTGATGTTGAATCAATATTTTAACTTCTAGCATGTTGTAGCTTGTTCGTGTATGTAATATTTTTATTTTCTTTTATGTTTTAGTTCAAGTTTAATAATATGTTTATTTCTGCATTATACAATTTATGGTATTTAAAGTATTCATATCATATAATTTGGTACACACTGTCAAAGGTTTTTTTGTTGGTTAGACTGATTTAGAATATTTTCTAGATATTCAGTAGCCAAAATTAACATAGGTAAAACTTCTTATGTTGAAGTATAATAATTTGTCAATATAACTTACTATCTTTTTATTGCATATGTAAACCTATATGTAGCGTAACATGATCCATGAAGCAACATCTTTTTTGTTGGATGTTTTGAAGTAAATGGAATTTTCAATCACTATGATCATCCTCGTATTGCACAATTGTGCAAGAAAGCTGGTTTATATATGCATGCACTTTAGGTAGGTGATTCATTGGGATGCATTTAGGCTTTAACTTAGATATGATGTCAAATATGAAGCATTGTCTATGTTAATTGTTGTAGAAATCTTTAAATTTGCTACATATTTCCTTATGTCAAATGGTTTCTTAGGAAATATTTTGTTCATCACTAACATTGTAAATTTTAGGTACAACACTATACAAAGTTGCTCGATATTAAATGTGTCATTGTCAACACCCATGCTATCGAGCCAGAAGTCTGTGAAACATGATGTGTTCTTGAAATTGAATAGAAACTACCAATTCCCTTATTGATTACAGTATTTATCAGGCCCTTGTTGAGTTCTTTGGGACCCTTTCTAGAGAGTACTGGGTATTGGAGGGCATGAAATATCTCCTTCTTGTCAACCTAAGAGGAAATCTCCAAATAATTGTGCAGGTAAAAATTGTGCACCTTTTATTTATCTCAAATTAATAATGTTGGCTCTAGATGACATTGGCAATTGCTCTTGTATTTTTGATGTTAACTTCTTTCATGTCACATAGGCTGCCAAGGAATATTCTGAACAATTGGGTGTAGATTCATGCATCAAGTTGTTTGAACAGTTCAAGTCTTATGAAGGGCTATATTTATTCTTAGGTGCATATTTGAGCTCCAGGTGATTTGACTTTGGATTGTCACTTGTATCATTTTGTCACTAATATTCATTTATTTATTTGAGGAGGTAATTTTGTAGTAGCTTGGGAACCTTGTATTTATATGGTAAATTGTCTTTTCAATGTCATTGGTAGTGAGGATCCCGATATTCACTTCAAATACATTGAAGCAACAGCCAAAACTGGACAAATCAAGGAGGTGGAACATGTAACTAGAGAGTCAAACTTCTATGATGTCGAAAAGATAAAGGACTTTCTTATGGAAGCAAGACTTCCAAATGCTCATCCATTGATAAATGTTTGTGATCGGTTTGGATTTGTACCAGATCTTCCAGATGCTTCATTTTTTAAAGTATTTCTTTCATGTTTTGGAGCTGTATAAGCAAAAAATAGAGCATTGTAACTCAATTTTCTCAGTCACAGCACTGAGAAACACACTTTGTAACACATTTTTCAAAGCAAAGACACATATTTAAGTCTTGTATTTGTTGTAAGAACACATTTTCTCAATAAAATTTTAGTATTTTTCCTTCTTAATAGTTATTTCATTATGTACAAATGAATGATTGATTATGTTTTTCTGTGTTTTATGTTTAAACCTCAAAAGCATTGTCTCATTTCCAACACTTTTAGGTAGAAACCAGTGAATAAAAATAATTAAACAAACTACCAATTGACTAAATATACTACAAATTGACATAAATGAGTGAATAAATATGACTAAACATATGCCTAAATATATTA
>VDFB02203788.1:0-13925 GCA_007258455.2 Sequoia sempervirens | reverse complement strand
GATGAGATGAATGATTCGGCGATCTTCAACTAAGCCTTTATAGAAAGGGGAAAAATAATTCAGATATCCCAAAATTTTCTGAATTTGCTTTTTATCCTAAAGAAAGTCAGGGAATTCCTGAATTCCCTGTAAGATATGTGGCTGAAGTTGAACTTGGCCATTACTCAGGTGTAAGCCAAGAAAATCAATTTGGCTTTGTCCAATCACCATCTTTTTAGCTGTTAAACATATCCCATATTTTCTAATGGCTGCATAGAGTTCTTCAAGATGTTGCAAATGGTCAGTAACTGAATCAGAGAAGATAAGAATATCATCAATATAAACAGCACAAAAGTCTTTCAGATGCCTTAATGCCTTATCCATGCGTCTTTGGAAATATGCAAGAGTTGTGCACAAGCCGAAAGGCATGACGTTCCATTCATACAATCCTTGTGGGACTGAGAATGCTGTCTTATATCTGTCTGATTCTTTTACCTTAATTTCCCAGAATCCTGATTTACAGTCAAACTTTGAAAAAATCTTTTTAGTGGCAGCTCTTATGATTAAATCAGTGCTAAATGGTATGGGATAGTTAAATGGAAGGATAATGTCATTAAGAGGCTTATAATTGATGCAAAGTCTCTTTTTCCCTCTTACCTGTTATGCTCTCTTGTTGACTAGGAAAGCTGAGCATGCAAATGGACTTTTACTAGGACGGATGAAATGTCTGTTAAGTAATTCTTGCAACTGCTCGTCCATTTCTTTTGTTTCTTTTGGACTCATTAGATAGGCTGGCTCATGAGGTATGACTGATTGACACTCTGGCCGTATCTGTATTTCACATTCTTCATGATCCTGGGACCAAAACTGCAATGGGTTCATGCTGCAACAATCTATTTCAAATCTCTGTTTAATTTCATTGAACACATCAGGAGGTTTCTCTGCTAGTTCTTTTACTGACTCTTTATGTTTCTTTTTCCCGCTATGTTCAAACTTATGGTTCACAATTTTAAGTGCAGGAATCTCAATCTGTCCATCTTCGTGTCCTAAAGAAATCTTATGTTTCCAAAACTGGAGTGGCTCATATTTTGTTAGAAACAAAAATCCCAATAGAACATCATCTTCTAGATCATTATACTCAATGAAATCAATGATGAAAATTTTACCCATAATTTCTATGTGGACATCTTGTGCATACCTGCCCATCTGAATCCTTTCTCTGTTAATTGCATAACTATGTGGAAGATCAGGTCGTTCTTTCCAGAATTATGTAGGAATAACATTGGTTTTTGCCAATGATCTAGAGGACCCTGTATCCACAAATGCATCCAATGGAATTTTCTTATATCCGTGAAAACATAAATTAATTCTGATATAGTTACCATTGTTTGCAAGCAATAGAGAGCAAGATTTGTCATTTGTTCTTTCAATAAGACTACTGTTGGTGCTACTAGCTTCTGATTCTTCTTCTTGTGTTGCTTCTTTTTCAAACTCTTCTGCTTTGAATAGAATATCTTTGATTTCTCCCACTTCTGCAGAGAGATTCTGAATTTCTTTTTGCTGAGTTTTAAGCAATTGCTTTAAATCTGCAACATCATCCATTAGTAGATCAAATTTCTTAAGGATTGCAATAACATCAGTATCAGCATCAAAAAATTTGGGTTTGGAAGAAGAGACTTTTTCTTTTCCTTTTCTCTGCCATGGAGGGATCCTGTATCCATGGTCCATTTCCTTTTCAACCCCTTTTGGGGGTTTTTTCTGTAATCTGAGTTGTTTTTCCACCTCAGCTTTATCTAATTCTAAGCTCTTTAATTTTTCCAGGTGGTGGTGGACAGCTTTCTTTCTTTCGTCCTTTGTTCCTGCCATTTTGTAAGGATCTTTTGATTTTTCAATCTGTATTTTGACTTTTAGATCTTGCAAAGTGCTCTTAAGAAGTGAGGTTAGAAAATCCTCATCTAGGTCTGAGCTCTCTGATTCAGGGTCAGAAAATTTTTGCATATGTTTGTGACGATCCTTTACATCTTTGAATTTTAACATGAAACTAGAATCAAGAACAACTTCAACTAATTAATACAAATCTTGTAATTCTGTAATATTGCTAATATCAACAACTTCCCATCCTGGGTTATCTTGTTCAAACATTGCATAAATCTTTGTGCCAAGATTTAATTTCTTAGGATTGTTAGTAGCATAATGAGGTCCTTTACAAATAAAGCATTTAATTCCTTTTGGGGCCTTAGTATTTCTTTTCCTCAACAAGTATGGGGGTGTTCTATGAAACTTTCTTCTCTTGTAGGGGACTGCCCTATATTTCTTCTTGGATCCATACTTACCATGCTTGCTGCGTCTGAAGGTGTATTCTCCTTCATGATATTTGTTTCGAGAACACCTTCTGCATTTACATTTTCTACCACAACCTCCTTTTTTGAACTGTTTTAATTGTTGGAAATCCCTGAGCTGATTGATGGGAGGAAGATCACAAAATTCTTTTAAATTACATGTGTAGTTATATTCTTCCTTATTAAGTTGGAGAGCACCCAACAGACATTGTTTATCCAGCTTGTACCTAATCAATCTTTTTATTGTAGGGAAACTTACATCATCAAGCTATTTATGTTCTTTTCTGATTATATAGTCTTGTGCCCATGCACCTAAGCCACAAGGAAGATAATTCAAATAATACTGCTTTGTAGTTAGGTCATGCATTTTATTTGCTGCAACCATATAAGATTCAAACATGCAGTTGTATTCATCAAATTTAGCTAAATTCTTTAGCTTCATGGATTGCAGAATCTTATTGGCTTCTAGGGCTTGATTAGAGATATCATCACAGAAAAGATCTGTTAATAACCATTTGAATTCATCAAATCCAGCTTGAAATATATCATCTTTTCCCAGATTTTTAGGATCCACCAGAATTGGATCTGTTGATTGAGCAAGAATGGTTTTAGGCATTGGGCCTTGATCTGGCAGATTGTTCCACCAATTTCTCAATTTTCCAAACATAAGTCTTACAGCATAAAGAACTTTTGTGGGTTCTATCCATGAACCACTTCTTTCAAATAAATTTTCTAATGTATTAGTCCAGGTACAGATTGCTTCATATGGGTTAACCAATTTATCAATGTTTAAAATATAACCACTAGATGCATAAGGTCGCATCTGCTCAGGCTTGAGGTTTTCCATGACTGGTTCTTGCATTTCAATATCCATGGTTAACTTCTTCAATGATTCCCATGGTTCTTTTTCTTCTATTTGCTTATATTCAGAAAAATCTAAAACAATTTCCTCAAAGTCATTATTTTCAGAGGAATCAAAGTCACTAGGACTGTCAGAAACAATTAAAGTATCTACATCAGAAGATTCAACATCAAATTCTTTATTTGCATAACCAGGTTCATCCATGTAGACTGGTTCTTCTTGTTCTTGATCCACTCCCAATTCTGCAAGCCAATTTTTAAGTGGTTCTTCTTTATTGGCCAAAGTATGTTCTTTGACTTTTGGCATGGGAAATTGTGGAGTTGGCTTATGAGGAAGCCGTTTGGAAGTTGAGGCTTTATCTTCCTCACTATTCAGGGGTTTTCTTCTTTGGATCAAAACCTTCTTTGGTTTGGGAGGTTCTACAGTTTTTCCTTTTTTGTCTCTGCCTTCTTCTTCTGAACTATCCTTACCAGTTTGGGATACTCTTATTTTTTTTGTGAGCATCCTTACCTTTTCTAATTTCTTAGCAACAGAGTCTAAGAGATTCTTGTTTTCTAACTTAGCAACCTTTCTGGAATTTTCATGTGTCTGCTGATCATCATAAATATGGGTAAGGTAGTTATCTTGATGCTGTTGTGTAGAAATAACAGTTTTCACACTGTTATGAACTTGAATGACATCATAACTGACACTTGTAATGTCATTAGGCAGAGTAGAACAATAATGTTCAACATTCTTGACAGAGGTGAAAATCTTTTGTTGATCTTCAGAAATAATTTCAATTTTATTTACAGCTTCTAAGGCTTGGCCACTACTAAATCTAATAGCTACAGCCATGTCATCTATGTTTTCTTGTGTAGAGATCATCCATTGTGCCATCCAATTTCTCTGGGCTTCAGAATTCTTTTGTTTCTTTCCCAATTCTGTATGAAGTTGTGCTTCATATTTTCCCCACAATCTTCTGTCAAGATTGATAACTGTAAATGTTTCAGGAGTAGGCCATCTGCCTGGTTCATATCCTATGATCTCCAGTTCCTGATTGTTTAATTCCATCTTATATATACTCTTTTTCTCAGATCCAGCCCTTGGGAGTTTTGTCTTCGGCATCTTTTCTTTCATCATACAACTCTTCTCACCCATTTTTGTGATTTTAATGCATTTTCCTTTCTGGTCATGTTTTTGTTCTGTTTTTGGAGTCAGGGCAAGCTTTTGACTGACCTGTCGGGCTAACCTATCCATAAGTTCAGGGTTACTGCTAAGATCAAAGAGAGTTGCTAGAGATGCTCGGGAAGGATATGGATTTATAGATGGCTATTTGTATATGGGGAATTGACCTGATCCTATTGACTCTTTAGGATTGTAGTCAAGATAGGGCTTATGGGATGTGCTTGGGGAATTTTGTGACATGGAATAAGATCGGGTATACTGGGTTGTTCACTAGTCGGGGCTTCAGGCTGTGTAAACAATGTTTCATCAGGTAAAGCCTGGAGATCAATGCTAGCAAGCCTACGACTTTGTGTTTGGGGTTTTTCAGAGAACAAATTTTTAGAAGGGGTCGAAAGTTCTTGGAACTTGGGTTGTGACTGGTTTATAAGCTTTTCAATGACAGGGAACTCTATATCAAACCCAGTTGAATCAATGTGTCGACCAAAGTCATCCACATTTGTATTGGCTTCCGTGTAACTTACCCCGGCTAAAAATTTTGAAGGAGGAAAAATAGTATTCAATAATCTATAAACACACCTACCACCTACGGTAGCATACACAGAATCTGGTTGTAAAATGACGCCTTTGACTTGTAATAGGAGGCAAAATGAAGATTGGACATATTTATCATCAAGATTTATGGTGAAGTTTGGTCTAACAGACATGCGAGCATCTCCACCTTTTGATTCATCAGAAGATTTAACAAGGTGACCTCGGAATTGTCCTATGACAGCTTGATCCCAGATTCTACATCGAGTGTCTATTAGGCTGGCAAAGTATCCAGCGCCTATATCATAGTTGAAATGAGGATGTAGAATAATGTCAACTAAAGAAAAATGCACATGGAAGAAACCCTTTCCTTTCCATCGCTTGATGTCTTCAAGAAGTAAAAATGGCAAATAGACGGGACAAATACCAACACCAAAAACCCTAAGATTTATCTTTGATTGTCGCACAGAATTCATCATTTTTGCCTTTATGCCTTTCTCAGGATATAAATCAGATATCTTAACATCTAGAAACTTAAAATTACCATATTCATCTATGAGTTCTTCTTTATCTTGGAAGTGATTATGGATAACAAAAGAAAGAGAACTGCTTGCATGCATTGAGCGCTGACTAGCCATGATGGAGAAATAAGAACTTACTTGATTTTGCTATTCCTTTGGCTGCTACGTTTTCTGTCTTATTGTTCACCCTTCACACGCCTGTCCTTTGGCTTCAACACGGGATTTATGATCTTACTGCGGGTCCACAGCTACTTGAGACAGCTAATTTCATTCAGAACCAGAGTTTCCATCAAATGACTGACAAAACTTAATGACATTCCACAAATCAAAATAACAAGGGTGAATGGCAGAGTAGAATAATGTTATTTCTGTTGTTATTCCGCAAATTGGTATCAAATCCAAAGGGTGAATGGCATTTAAATCTGGATTAAGTTATTCCGTGCAAATTTTCCCTGTTTATCTTCTGTCTCCTTTGTCTCTTTGCCTTTGTTATTTATGAAGACAATGCCTGACATTGAAATGCAAATCTAGGATACATATTCAAGTATTTATTATTCATCTGGTTTTGGAATCTTTGTCAAAATAGTTTGTGTTATAATCATTATAGTCTTGGTCGTGGTCTGGACTTTGGAAAAAATCTTGCCTCATTAAGTTTTGTCAGTCATTTGATGGAAACTCTGGTTCTGAACGAAATTAGCTGTCTCAAGTAGCTATGGACCCGCAATAAGACCGTAAATCCCGTGTTGAAGCCAAAGGACAGGCCTGTGAAGGGTGAGCAGTAAGACGGAAAATGTAGCAGCCAAAGGAATAGCGAAATCAAGTAAGTTCTCATTTCTCCATCATGGCTAGTCAGCGCTCAATGCATGCAATCAGTTCTCTTTCTTCTGATATTCATAATCACTTCCAAGATAAAGAAGAACTCGTAGATGAATATGGTAATTTTAAGTTTCCAGATGTTAAGATATTTGATTTATATCCTGAGAAAGGCATAAAGGCAAAAATGATGAATTCTGTGCGACAATCAGAGATAAATCTTAGGGTTTTTGGTGTTGGTATTTGTCCCGTCTATTTTCCATTTTTACTTCCTGAAGACATCAAGTGATGGAAAGGAAAGGGTTTCTTCCATGTGCATTTTTCTTTAGTTGACATTATTCTACATCCTCATTTCAACTATGATATAGGTGTTGAAGACTTTGCTAGCCTAATAGACACTCGATGTAGAATCTGGGATCAAGCTGTCATAGGACAATTCTGAGGTCGCCTTGTTAAATCTTCTGATGAATCAAAAGGTGGAGATGCTCGCATGTCTGTTAGACCAAACTTCACCATAAATCTTGATGATAAATATGTCCAATCTGCATTTTTCCTCCTATTACAAGTCAAAGGCGTCATTTTACAACCAGATTTTGTGTATGCTATCGTAGGTGGTAGGTGTGTTTATAGATTATTGAATACTATTTTTCCTCCTTCAAAATTTTTAGCCGGAGTAAGTTACACGGAAGCCAATACAAATGTGGATGAATTTGGTTGACACATTGATTCAACTAGGTTTGATATAGGCTTCCCTGTCATTGAAAAGCTTATAAACCAGTCACAACCCAAGTTCCAAGAACTTCCGACCCCTTCTAAAAATTTGTTCTCTAAAAAACCCCAAACACAAAGTCGTAGGCTTGCTAGCATTGATCTCTAGGCTTTACCTGATGAAACATTGTTTACATAGCCTAAATCCCTGACTAGTGAACGACCCAGTATGTTCACCCGATCTTATTCCATGTCACGAAATTTCCCGAGCACATCCCATAAGCCCTATCTTGACTACAATCCTGAAGAGTCAATAGGATCTAGTCAATTCCCCATATACAAACAAACATCTATAAATCCATATCCTTCCCGAGCATCTCTAGCAACTCTCTCTGATCTTAGCAGTAACCCTGAACTTATGGATAGGTTAGCCCGACAAGTCAGTCAAAAGCTTGCCCTGACTCCAAAAACAAAACAAAAACATGACCAGAAAGGAAAAGGCATTAAAATCACAAAAATGGGTGAGAAGAGTTGTATGATGAAATAAAAGATGCCAAAGACAAAACTCCCAAGGGCTGGATCTAAGAAAAAGAGTATATATAAGATGGAATTAAACAATCAGGAACAGGAGATCATAGGATATGAACCAGGCAGATGGCCTACTCTTGAAACATTTACAGTTATCAATCCTGACCGAAGACTGTGGGGAAAATATGAAGCACGAATTCATACAGAATTGGGAAAGAAACAAAAGAATTCTGAAGCCTAGAGAAATTGGATGGCACAATGGATGATCTCTGCACAAGAAAACATAAATGACATGGCTGTAGATATTAGATTTAGTAGTGGCCAAGCCTTAGAAGCTGTAAATAAAATTGAAATTATTTATGAAGATCAACAAAAGATTTTCACCTCTGTCAAGAATGCTGAACATTATTGTTCTACTTTGCCTAATGACATTACAAGTGTCAGTTATGATGTCATTCAAGTTCATAACAGTGTGAAAACTGTTATTTCTACACAACAACATCAAGATAACTACCTTACCCATATTTATGATGATCAACATATACATGAAAATTCAAGAAAGGTTGTTGAGTTAGAAAACAAGAATCTCTTAGACTCTATTGCTAAGAAATTAGAAAAGGTAAGGATGCTCACAAAAAAAATAAGAGTATCCCAAACTGGTAAGGATAGTTCAGAAGAAGAAGGCAGAGACAAAAAAGGAAAAACTGTAGAACCTCCCAAACCAAAGAAGGTTTTGATCCAAAGAAGAAAACCCCTGCATAGTGAGGAAGATAAAGCCTCAACTTCCAAATGGCTTCCTCATAAGCCAACTCCACATGTTCCCATGCAAAAAGTCAAAGAACATACTTTGGCCAATAAAGAAGAACCACTTAAAAATTGGCTTGCAGAATTGGGAGTGGATCAAGAACAAGAAGAACCAGTCTACATGGATGAACCTGGTTATGCAAATAAAGAATCTGATGTTGAATCTTCTGATGTAGATACCTTAATTGTTTCTGACAGTCCTAGTGACTCTGATTCCTCTGAAAATAATGACTTTGAGGAAATTGTTTTAGATTTTTCTGAATATAAGCAAATAGAAGAAAAAGAACCATGGGAATCATTGAAGAAGTTAACCATGGATATTGAAATGCAAGAACCAGTCACGGAAAACCTCAAGCCTGAGCAGATGCGACCTTATGCATCCAGTGGTTATATTTTAAACATTGATAAATTGGTTAACCCATATGAAGCAATATGTACCTAGACTGATACATTAGAAATTTTATTTGAGAGAAGTGGTTCATGGACAGAACCCACAAAAGTTCTTTATGCTGTAAGACTTATGTTTGGAAAATTGAGAAATTGGTGGAACAATCTGCCAGATCAAGGCCCAATGCCTAAAACCATTCCTGCTCAATCAACAGATCCAATTCTGGTGGATCCTAAAAATCTGGGAAAAGATGATATATTTCAAGCTGGATTTGATGAATTCAAATAGTTATTAACAGATCTTTTCTGTGGTGATATCTCTAATCAAGCCCTAGAAGCCAATAAGATTCTGCAATCCATGAAGCTAAAGAATTTAGCTAAATTTGATGAATACAACTGCATGTTTGAATCTTATATGGTTGCAGCAAATAAAATGCATGACCTAACTACAAAGCAGTATTATTTGAATTCTCTTCCCTGTGGCTTAGGTGCATGGGCACAAGACTATATAATCAGAAAAGAACATAAACAACTTGATGATGTAAGTTTCCCTACAATAAAAAGATTGATTAGGTACAAGTTGGAAAAACAATGTATGTTGGGTGCTCTCCAACTCAATAAGGAAGAATATAACTACACATGTAATTTAAAAGAATTTTGTGATCTTCCTCCCATCAATCAGCTCAGGGATTTCTAGCAATCAAAACAGTTCAAAAAAGGAGGTTGTGGTAGAAAATGTAAATGCAGAAGGTGTTCTCGAAACAAATATCATGAAGGAGAATACACCTTCAGACGCAACAAGCATGGTAAGTATGGATCCAAGAAGAAATATAGGGCAGTCCCCTACAAGAGAAGAAAGTTTCATAGAACACCCCCATACTTGTTGAGGAAAAGAAATACTAAGGCCCCAAAAGGAATTAAATGCTTTATTTGTAAAGGACCTCATTATGCTACTGACTGTCCTAAGAAATTAAATCCTGGCACAAAGATTTATGCAATGTTTGAACAAGATAACCCAAGATGGGAAGTTGTTGATAGTAGCAATATTACAAAATTACAATATTTGTATGAATTAGTTGAAGTTGTTCCTGATTCTAGTTTCATGTTAAAATTCAAAGATGTAAAGGATCGTCACAAACATATGCAAAATTTGTCTGACCCTGAATCTAAAAGTCAAAATACAGATTGAAAAATCAAAAGATCCTTACAAAATGGCAAGTACAAAGGACGGAAGAAAGAAAGTTGTCCACCACCACCTGGAAAAATTAAAGAGCTTAGAATCAGATAAAGTTGAGGTGGAAAAACAACTCAGATTACAGAAAAAACCCCCTAAAAGGGGTTGAAAAGGAAATGGACCATGGATACAGGATCCCTCCATGGCAGAGAAAAGGAAAAGAAAAAGTCTCTTCTTCCAAACCCAAATTTTTTGATGCTGATACTGATGTTATTGCAATCCTTAAGAAATTTGATCTACTAATGGATGATGTTGTAGATTTAAAGCGATTGCTTAAAACTCGGCAAAAAGAAATTCAGAATCTCTCTGCAGAAGTGGGAGAAATCAAAGATATTCTATTCAAAGCAGAAGAGTCTGAAAAAGAAGCAACACAAGAAGAAGAATCAGAAGCTAGCAGCACCAACAATAGTCTTATTGAAAGAACAAATGACAAATCTTGCTCTCTATTGCTTGCAAACAATGGTAACTATATCAGAATTAATTTATGTTTTCACGGATATAAGAAAATTCCATTGGATGCATTTGTGGATACAGGTTCCTCTAGATCATTGGCAAAAACCAATGCTATTCCTACAGAATTCTGGAAAGAACGACCTGATCTTCCACATAGTTATGCAATTAACGGAGAAAGGATTCAGATGGGCAGGTATGCACAAGATGTCCACATAGAAATTATGGGTAAAATTTTCATCACTGATTTCATTGAGTATAATGATCTAGAAGATGATGTTCTATTGGGATTTTTGTTTCTAACAAAATATGAGCCACTCCAGTTTTGGAAACATAAGATTTCTTTAAGACACGAAGATGGACAGATTGAGATTCCTGCACTTAAAATTGTAAACCATAAGTTTGAACATAGTGGGAAAAAGAAACAGAAAGAGTCAGTAAAAGAACTAGCAGAGAAACCTCCTTATGTGTTCAATGAAATTAAACAGAGATTTGAAATAGATTGTTGCAGCATGAACCCATTGCAGTTTTGGTCCTAGGATCATGAAGAATGTGAAATACAGATACAGCCAGAGTGTCAATCAGTCATACCTCATGAGCCAGCCTATCTAATGAGTCCAAAAGAAACAAAAGAAATGGACGAGCAATTGCAAGAATTACTTAATGGACATTTCATCCGTCCTAGTAAAAGTCCATTTGCATGCCCAGCTTTCCTAGTCAACAAGAGAGCAGAACAGGTAAGAGGGAAAAAGAGACTTTGCATCAATTATAAGCCTCTTAATGACATTATCCTTCCATTTAACTATCCCATACCATTTAGCACTGATTTAATCAGAAGAGCTGCCACTAAAAAGGTTTTTTCAAAGTTTGACTGTAAATCAGGATTCTGGCAAATTAAGGTAAAAGAATCAGACAGATATAAGACAACATTCTCAGTCCCACAAGGATTGTATGAATGGAATGTCATGCCTTTCGGCTTGTGCACAGCTCTTGCATATTTCCAAAGACGCATGGATCAGGCATTAAGGCATCTGAAAGACTTTTGTGCTGTTTATATTGATGATATTCTTATCTTCTCTGATTCAGTTACTGGCCATTTGAAGCATCTTGAAGAACTCTATGCAGCCATTAGAAAACATGGGATATGTTTAACAGCTAAAAAGATGGTGATTGGACAAAGCCAAATTTATTTTCTTGGCTTACACCTGAGTAATGGCCATGTTCAACTTCAGCCACATATCTTACAGCGAATTCAGGAATTCCTTGACTTTCTTCAGGATAAAAAGCAAATTCAGAGATTTTTGGGATGTCTGAATTATGTTTCCCCTTTCTATAAAGGCTTAGCTGAAGATTACCAAATCATTCAATCTCATCTAAAAGAAAAGAAAGAAGGATGGTCTTTAGAAGCAACAGAAGCAGTTCAAAGAATTAAAGCAAAATGTCAACATTTGCCTGCTCTGCAGACTCCTGCTTCTGACTTACCTTTATTTCTGTACACTGATGCTTCTGATAACACCTACTGTACTGTACTAATGCGGGAAGAAGGAAATGGAAAGCAAAATATTTGTGGATATCGTTCTGGTACTTTCATAGATATAGAAAGCAAATATCATATTTATGAGAAAGAAATACTGGAAGTCAAAAAAGGAATAGAAAAGTTCAAGATCTTCCTAAAGCTAGTAAAATTCACTGTGAAAACTGATAGTCAAGCCATGAGAAGCCTACTCAAGAAGAAGCCGAACAAAGATATTGCTCAAGGCCAAATTGCTAGATGGTATTTCGAGTTCCTCAGCTATGATTTTGACATTGAATGGATAAAAGGAGAGAATAATCCACTAGCTGAGACCCTGACCAGAGAATTTGCAGGTTCCATATATACTGATCTTGAGTTTAATTCTCCAGATTGGTATAGACCAGATGGTGTTGCCATGTATATGGTAAATTATGGTAATGGAAACATAATCACTCTTCCTACTCTTCGTAAAGAAATAATTATTATTTTGTTGGAATCATATTTCTTGAATAAATGGCTTCGAAATATGCAAAATTTAATTCACTATCATCATGACCAAGGATTAATAGATTCAGATGAAGAAGAAGAATCCAAAGAATCCTTTGGTTTAGCAAGAGCTCCAATCAAGTATTGGTGTGGAAACAATTCTATCCATATCCGCATCAAAGGGTTGTTTGGTATGAACTGGTCAAAACAAAGTAAGATGAATTTATTAAAAGGACTAAAATTTGGTTTCATCACTCATATAAGTTTTGATTAGGATACTTTTGAAGAATATGCTGATATTGTTGGTGCCAGATTCAATCCTGATATGGAAGAATTCCTGAATCTATTATATCCACAATTGATAAGTACGATATATGATTGTATGATTCAATACTTGGTGCATTATCCAAGAACAGGATATCGTTTCCCTAGGATTGAATTATATCCTCTTGAAGCCAGATGGAGACCAGAAGTAAAAATTGAAAATATGGAAATCAATCTCAAACCAGCACTCCTTGCCAGAAGAGTGGAATTAGACCAGGCCTATTCTCAAGATTATGTGGTTCAAATTGATTATGCATACATACATATATTTATGTATGTATGTCATACGTATATATATATATGTATATATATATATGTATGATATGTATGTATGTCATATATATATATGTATGTATGTCATATATATATATATATACGTATGACATACATACATATATATATGTATATATATTTATGTATGTCATATACATATATGTATATATATATACATATATATATGTATGTATGTCATACGTATATATACATATATATATCTATATATATACGTATATGACATACATACATATATATGTATGTATGTCATATACATATATATATATCATATACATACATATATATGTATGTATGTCATGTATATATAAGTATGACATACATACATATTACATACATACATATATAAATGTATATATATATATATATATATATGTATGTATGTATGTATGTATGACATACATACATATATATATATGTTGTATGTATGTCATACATACATACATATATATATATATACATATATGTACATACATATATATATATATACATATATGTACATACATATATATATATACATATATGTACATACATATATATATACATATATGTACATATATGTACATACATACATACATATATATACATATATGTACATACATATATATACATATATGTACATACATATATATATATATGTATGTATGTATGTATGTATGTATGACATAGATACATACATACATACATATGTATGTATGACATAGATACATACATACATACATACATACATACATATATATGTATATATGTATGTATATATGTATGTATGTCATATGTATATATATATATATATAATGTAGACACCTAAAATTATCACTAGGCCTATGACTTTATTAAATCCTCTTCATCATCCTTGATAATTAAATAAATTGTTATTTATTTAATTGTGTCACTAATATCTTTGATTTCTATAATTAAATAAATTTATATTTATTTAATTATTTATCACTTTCCACTATTATAAAATAATTATGTTAATTATTTAATTATT
>VDFB02203787.1:0-11095 GCA_007258455.2 Sequoia sempervirens | reverse complement strand
ACAAGCATTGAATAAATGCATCCAATTCACATGTTGCCTCGACAATGAGTGACTTGGAAATTTGGGCCAGGAGTCCCCATTTTCCCATGGGTGAATGGGTCCCCCTTCTTAACCAGGACCCATTTTTGGATATGTTAGCGACATTTTAACATTCAAAATTGAAATTGCAAGTGTCATCTTTTGTAATCTAATTTTTGAGAAATTGAATAAATGCCTATAAATACCTAGTCTTTTTAGATCATTTGAAACTAGAAATGAAATTAAGGGGAAAATATTATTATCAAGAGCAAGTCAAGAGTAGCATTCCAAAGCTTTAGTGCAACAATTCAAGATCCAAGCATCACGTCAAAGTGTTTTTGAGTTTATGTTATCATTTAATCATTTTTTTGTGAAGGCTAACCCTCGTTGTAGGTCTCCAAAGCATTCAAGCAAACAAGATCCAAATCCTTGAGGTGATTTGTATGACTTTAGTCCTTCAAGGAAGCCATTGAAGGGTGGTGAGTCACAACACTTTGTGATTCTATCATTCCTTCCTTTCAATTATCATTTCTATCAATGACATTACCATTGTGGGAGTGGAAACACGTACACAGGGTTTGATTGAGGTAAGCCCCTAAATGGCCCAACATTTTATCCCTCTTTGAATGTGTAGGTTATAGGTTTGAAGAGGATTAAGGAAGGATTGAAGGAAAATTCTTCAGTGTTGCATTCAAAGCCCTAAAGTTTGTCAAGTTATGGAAACCCAATTACATAATTTACCAGGATGACATTCCGATAATTCTGCAAGTGGAAACAAGGATCCCAGACCTGCCATAAGAGGACCCCAAAAGTTGAGTAGGACACCCTATCAAAGACTCATTCACCATTGGGTGAATAAGTCCTTGTACGCACAACCATACCAATTTTTCTTAGCAGGTATATAGTCATAATATGTACCTTCCAAATTTGTTGGAACTTGAGTGTTTCAGTCTATTAGTTGTCGGGATCTTGCAATTTACATATTAGGGCACACTGGCTAATTAGGGTAATCATTCTAAATCAATTCCAATCCATTCCCATCTTCAATTAGATATAGATCTAGGTCTGATTAGCTCACCTTCATGGTTAATAGTCAATCTATTCACCTTATTGATCTACATCTTAATGTAACTTGGAAAAAGGCCCCTTGTATCCTAGGTTCTTTGCATTTAGGACCTATGATCCCTTTTTCTACATTACAGGAGCAACCTAAATGAGAGGATCTAAAGCATGGTGGTTTGATCTAGGTTTCCCTAAACTATGAATAGTTGAAATTGAGTTGATTTGTGGTAGCACATAGGGTTTAGAGGGGATTATGGTGAGACCAAAGGTTGTAGCTATGAACATGAAGAATTTATTTAGAAGAGGGCTTGGAAAATTTTTGGGTTTGTTGACAAAAAAAATGAAGATGAAAGGTTGTGTTGGATCTTTGTATCAAGTGATTGATCTTGAGAATGTGGTATAGATTGGTTTTTGACAGAAAGTTGAAGGATGCTTTTAAGTGGAATGCACCAAGATACTTAGTAGTGTTGGTGGAGCATGATTTTCTTTTTAGAGTTGTTGTGGTCGGTCTCGAAGTGGGAGATTGTTGGTTTTGGAGCCCATTTCATCACAAGTATGTGAACAATCTGAGCAAAGAGCAATTAAACACAATAAAGTGGATTCTCAGGTATTTGAGAGGTAATTCTAGCCAAGCATTATGTTTTGGAGGTTCCAACTCTATTCTATAGGGATATGTTGACGAATTTGGTAGGTGATATATATAGCAAGAGGAGCACCATAGGGAATGTTTTCACTATAGGTGGAACAATAGTAGGATTTCTATATTGCAAAAGGTTGTTGCACTTTCAACAACAAAAATAGTGTGTCGCTGCTACAAAGGATAGTACATAGATGATTTGGTTACAAAGGTTTATGGAGGAATCAAGAAAAAAAAAAAGAATAATATGTTGTACAATGATATCCAAAGTGTCATTCATCTTGCAAAGAACTCAACTCTTCATTCTAAGACTAAACATATACAACTCAGGTACCATTTCATACGATTAGTTTTGGAAGATGGACAGTTGAAGTTGGAAAAGATACACACTAGCCAAAATCCTACATAAATGTTAACAAAGGCAGTAAGATGGGAGAAATTGATTTCCTACTCATTTTCAGTTATGACAAATAGTTATGAAACATGAGTAGAAAATCAAACTTAGGAAATTACAAACAATAAGATTATGCAAGTTGATAATCAACTAGAGCTGGAAGGATGAAAATGTTAGATCCCAAAAGAGAATAATTTTTTTTCTCTTGTGGCGAGGACTTGAGACCAAATAAAGAGGAAGAGGTGATTAATTATATATGATGTAGAAGGAGAGGTAGGGCATATATGGGGTGTATAGAAATATTGGAATTGATTCTGGATATGTGGACATGGTACTTTTAGTATAATTGTTTGAAGTAGATGTAAAGTGTGACACATGTATTAATAATAGCATGCTAAAAGAAAGGAGAGGATGATAAGTGGAAGTGAGAGGACCAAACATGAACAACATGAATACTGAGTTAGAGATGCATGACACAATTTGTAGGATAAGTTCGATAAATGGAAGTGACTATAAGGAAGAGCAATACAACGAAAGTTGTGGTAGCATTGAACATACATGAAAGTTGTTTAAGGACAAATAGAATTACAAAATGCATATTGCATCGAATAAGTTGAAACATTGATAGAATAAAAAGAAGGAAGGTAGAAACCAATATTTGCTCATTTCCTAGAACAAAAAGGATAGAGACATTGACCTTTGTGATGAATTTGGAGAATTTGAAGGTAGGATTACTATAAAATGTCATGAAGATGAAAATAGGGAAGCAATTATGAGTGTGGAAGTTGTAATTGAAAGAATAGTAATTCGTGTAAATTTGGAAGTTGTGGGAGGTTGGATGAATATGGTGAGATATTTTGATATTGTAGCAGTAGTGAAGGATGAAAACAATTTGTTGAGAAGTAGAGGAGGTGGGAACCATGAGGGTGAAGAAAATTGGATTTCACAAAAAAGAGAAAATGGTTAAAAAGGAAGAAAAATAAAACAAAACAAAGGAGAAATTTTAGAATATGATGTAATAGATCAAGTGGAGGAAAGTAATGGTTGAAAGTTGTAGAAGAGATTAGATTGGTGGAAGAAGATAAATTCTAGGAGAGTGAAATCGAAGATGTAATGAAGCACCTTTGGGAATTAGGAAAGATGGAGGCATTTGAAAGGAAATATGCATCCACCCAAAATAGTTTCAACATATAACTCAAATAGAGAAATCTATGCAAAAAGTATTCAAAATCCATATGAAAAAGAATAGACAACATACCATCAAAGATGACACAAGATATATAAGGGAAAACACTCAAGAGGGGAAAACCTAGCCTCCAAAAGAATCCATCACTCATGTATTATTCAACAATAAAGATTACAATACATCTTTAGAGTCGCCATGAATACCCTTGAAACATCAAGCTCTCTACAAGCACTCCATGTGAACAAGCATGTAACCACACGTCCCATGTCATGCTTCAAACCTCACAAATGCTAACAAGAGATGTTCTCAACCCCTTAGCCAAAAATACCAATTAGCCAACTAGCCTGCAACCTTAGACAACTACCCATGTGAAGTTGCTTTTATAGACATAAGCTCACACAAAACCAACAAGTGATATTACATAAAACCATGTGACTAATACGGTGAGGTTACAAAATCATTAACCCCACATTTACTTTTTAGTGCTAAGTTTTCCCAATATTAAATATTTTCTTAATGTGAAACCCTGCATTAAATATTTATCACAATGTTACATACAACACATAAAGTGGCCCTAAGAATGCTAACCCCATGTGATGCATGCATCCCTATATCCTCTAGGTGCACCACATAATAATAAAATATTACATCATAACATTATGCAAGGTGGACAACACATCTTTTCCTAACAACATTTGACATCAAATTGTTCAAGTGATAGGAAATGAAGGAGTGATAGGTACAATGTGAAGATGTGTTGGGAAAGATATAACATGTCCTAGTTCCTTGTTTTGGAACTAGTAGATATTAAATGAAAAACATACAATGGATTTTGAAAACCTACTCATGTGTTGAGGGTGCACTGTGGTTGGCTTACTAGCTTGAAGAGTGGTTCTATCACTCAACTCTAATTTTTGAGCACTATACTCACAAATCACTTAGCTAGGGTGCTTGATGTAGGAAAATCATAGGTTTTGATGTAAAAAAATTCTAGGGTGCTTGATTTAGGAAAATCACATACATATAGAATTTTTTTATTTTCCATTCTAGGATCTCTAATCCCATGAAGGCATATGATGAGGATGTTAGTATGATAGACATCCAAGGCCTTTTCCCTTGGGATATTATGGGTTCTTTTGTAGCAACCAATTTTGTTCTTTAGGCAACAAGGAATTGGTTGAACGATTCATTGGCAAATATCCAAGCTTCTTTCAATGTTCATGAGAAGCCTCTCTACCCTTTGATATAATGTATCTAGGGGATTGTTAATACTATCTCCTATCACCTAAAGAACATGGCCATACATGGGATAATCAAGGATATGTTGTGATTCCTCCTCCAACGTAGGATAACAACTCTTAGAGGAAGACACATGAGGAGCCAACTTTTTGGTTGTTCATTAGTTCTAGTGGTAGCAATTGATTTGGAATATTTGATTGTATATTTTAGTTTGTTAAGCATTCTTGGAATGTTTATGAATTTCTCTCTTTTCCTACTCTCTATGTGGTAGCAATTGTATTCCTTTTTTATTTCAATATCAAGTGAGAGGCCCCGAGGCCATATTTATTCAACAAAAAAAGTTATAAATTGTAAAATGTAAGTTTTAGGATTAGGATATAAATAATCTTGAGTATGAGACTATTTTCTTAGATTTAAAACAACAAACTTAATAATACATGGATGCAAAACTTAAAGTAAAATTAAATGCAAATTTCATGGTGGTTGGTACTCTATGTGGGTTTGACCAATTGATTAATTTGGTCCTTGCAAGTATTGATAAAATTAATAGTAATGAAAGGATTGAGATTGGTATGGTGGTAATTGGAGGTGATTGTGTTGTAATGGTTGAAGCTTTCGAACCAATAAATAATGGATAAAATTATTATAAGGAGACTTAAATGAATTGGTTATTTATGTACATATTTAATTGATTTACTTCCAAATTAGTGTTTATTTTATATTGTAATGTAGTAAGTATTCATATACTCAAGTTAAAATTATAAAATTAAATTAGAGTTAATATAAATGCACCACAGGTGCGTACATAATGTTGAAAATGTTGTCATCGATGTCTTTTCCATTGAGATTGTTGTAGAATTTACCTTGAGAAATCGTTGAAGGAATTGATTAAATCATTATGTTGGATGGTTGAACCTCATGACAACGTTGGAATGAGATATTTATAGACACATTTATTATATTCTAATATGAGTTTTTTAATGCAAGTTGACCCATATTTTGGCACCCTCATTTGCAAATATATAATTAAAATAAGAGGTTGAACCTCTTTGTATAGTCGCCCCTTTTGGGGGAAATTAAGTTAAATAAATTATTAATTTCAAAGGAGGCTGACACTACCTTGAGAAACACCTCCATGTGATGATTAAAAATAAACTAATTGTTTTTTAATAAGGTTGAATCCTCTTAAGGAATCTCCTCCCTTGGGTGAATAGGCACATTGGTGTGGTATAAATAGAAGATTGAATGGAAGTTAGAAGGCAAGAATTTAATGTAATATCTTTCCCATACAAGCAGACTTATGAAGCATATTTGAGCATATTTGAGTAGAGTTATGAAGCATATTTTGAGCAAATCTATGAAGGATATTTGAGCAGATTTTATTTAAGGAGATTTAAATGACCTTCATCCATTGAATCAACTATATTTAAGAAGGATTTTTTAAATTTTTTTGGAGGTCAGTGTCTCATTAGAAATTATTTGGAGGTTGGTGCCTCTTAATAGAAGAAATTGGTGTCTCTTGCTAAGTTGGTGCTTAGCCGCAGGGATTGGTGTCTGTGGTGGGTTGGTGCCTACAAAAATTGTAAGAGTATTTCATTTATGACTAGATTATGGTAGATCCAAGCAGTTCTTTTCTCCATGGTTTTCTCTTGAAATGGTTTCCACATAAATCTTGTGTTCTTAATTGTTGATGTGTGATTGATATTATTGTGATTAGTAATTTGAAAAAGTAAAAGATTACCTTATATTGATTCACCCCTTCTTCTTAGTACAAGTGTGTGCTTATCACATACATGCCCTACACTTGAAATAGGATTACTTAATGTTGATCCCTCAATGTTAGAAAAATTAAAATTCAACATTTAGAGGTCCATGACTTTGTATATTTTGTAAACTTTATTGTATATTTAAGCTTAAAGTATTCTTTTGTAATTACATAAGCAATGGCATGTCGATGAAAATTTCTATATGTGAGTATATATGTGTCAATAGTAATAATAGTATATATCTCCATTGTCTCCTTTGATCTCTAAACAAACTCTCCTATCAATTATTATCATAAATTACTGTGATTTTGAGAGGGAATGCAAATTCAAGACAAATTTTATACAAAAGTTAGGCCTTGTTGAAGCTTCTCAAGTATGGTAATTGACATAATCATAGTGGTATCAAGGGAATCTTGTGGAGAAATAATTGTAGATGCTTTTGAACATCATTATGTTGACCAATAAATGTGTGATATCTATTAATATTCATAGGCTTGAAGTGCACTTGTGGTGGTAATGTAGATGGTCTATTTAAGTTGACAATGGTATGATAGACAATGCATTGGAATTTGAGAGAGGGACTCTCATCTACAAGGATATCACATAATGTGCCTTCATCAAGTCTAATGAAAGATACTAAGTAAAATGAGGTAGTCCATCAACACCAGTGATATGGTCAAGCTCCTTTAGAGATGAAAAGACATCAATATGATATGGATTGCACTATGATGTAGATGCTTTAGGTGATGCAGAGGAATTCAATCGAGGCCTCAACAAGTATTGACCCACTCAATTTAAAAATATGGTTGGATTTGGATAGAAAAATCAATGAGGTCATTGATTGCTTCACAAAGTTTGGGAAGGAATAACCATAGTGTCATTGATAAACTTGAAGCTTGGGGTAAATGCAAACATTCTCTCACTAATCGTTTGAGTTGAGGGACTTGTATGTTGGATGATGATATGTGTGTCCATCACATATCCTATCATGCCATTTTCCCACATGGATTTATAAGTTTAAATAATTAACTTTGAGGTTCAAGTGCACCTTTGTGTACAATTATTGTGTAAAGTACTATTGGAAAGATAGAGTTGTGCCACTCCTGTTTGGTTTAAAGCTAGAAGGGGCAGTCTAATGAAGGATACTTATAAAATCGACAAGGGTTCCAAAGTAAAGAAACATAAGAACACATCCCCAAACAGGATAGAGAAAACAAAAGCCACCCCAAGGCAAAGAGATAATAGTGTGACACCTACAAATAACCCACATCAATTAACAAGAAAATGTTTGGGCTATTTTTTGGGGCTTGCCTTAGTCAAACCTCCCTTTGGTGTTTTCACCTCCACGAACTGCCAGATAGACCATAATATAGAATATAGATAAAGAAAGTAATAAGACGAGATGTAGAGAATGCAAAGACAACAATATGCTAACTATAAGATAGATAATACAATGAAACAAAGATTACCCTCCCTACTACAAGCTTGGAGAAGTTGAGAGGAAGAGTGAGAACTTTGTAGATGTGAGATGATCATGCAAGCGTATAGTTCCAAGAGCTTGAAATTTGCAAGAATAATGGTGTAGAGAGAAAGAATGGAGAGAATGAAGTGCTAAGAAGTGAGAATGAGCCAACATGAGATTGAATGACCATAATTTAGAAGAATGAGGAATAAAATGAAGAAAATGGTCAAATTGCATGTAAAAGAGTCATTCCCAAGCGTGCATGTGACTACAGAGGCATTACACTTCGTAGGTAAGTGATAGTGTAACGTCCCAACAACCACAAGATCATGAATCTTATCAAGACATATGTCTGGCGTGCAAACATCTGCACGATGTGGAAGCATCTAGGACAAAGATTCCCCACTGATAGAAAAAAATAAGGTACAGATGAAAATGAAGGCTTAGGATGATGGGATTTTGCATTTTCAACTTATAAGGATAAAGTAAAAGTGGTGTTATGTGAAATTATATGAGGGTGAAATTTTACACCATAACATTTTTCCCCCACTTTAGCGAGCATATGTAATAATGTGCGAGCTAAAGTAGAAATAGATTGAACATAATATATCAAAAACAAAGAGGAAGTAGACCTTCAATCCAATATACCTAACGTGAAGGGGCTTCACTAGAATGCAAAGAGGACATGGGTCTTCGATCCTACAAAGCTAGTTGCAATCTCACCATAAACATGTTAATTGTAGACAAACATGTTAGGTGAAAAAGAAAAATAATGGACATGATAAAAAATTTCATAGACAAGACAATCTAATCAGATAAAGATGACACTGATAAGTACGGCTAGCAGGGCTAGAGACCATACAACAAGCATATAGGCCTATGGCTGTTGCAAACTGCATTGTAGGACAGTCACAAAAAAATACATGTCTAGTTAGGTTTCCCCCAAGCTAGACGATGAGATTTAAGACATTAAGACATGAAGGAATCCTTTTGAAATTTTGGAAAGCTTTTTGAAAATAAAGAATATATGATAGCCCCCCCTTAGAATGATGTGTGTTATGCAAAGGAGCACATGCCATTCTAAGGAGAAGATAAAGATAAGAGATGATGTGGCACGAGATACATAGCAAGATGCAATCATGGAATGTTGTCATGCGAGGGACAACACAAAAACTAAAACATCATGAAGTAGAAAAGTAGAGATGAAGAAATCAAGAGCATAGATGGATATGATTATTTGGGGTAAAAAATTCTCATATATATATAGAACTGTCATCACCCCCCAAATGTATCAGAACAAGATCACATGAAGACAGAATAAAAAATTGGGTCAACATGGAAGAGACCTAAATGCCACCATGCTTTGCATTGTCCTTGACGTGGAAAGCCAAAATTACGATAGAAAGAAGAATGAGGAAACAAATAGAAGTTTACGACATATTTTCTTTCCTGTATCCAAGTACCTACAATGGTAACAAGGGTCCTCCATGTGAGAGCACAAAACCCATATAGACAATGCGGGGGAGCACAAATAAGCACACAAATCTAATCTAAAGATGTAGAAGAGGGTGCCACCCTTGTCTAAATCCACCAGTAGGTCATCTTTCTTCCAATCTAGATCATTATAAGGGGAGGGAGGACGAGCCTGTAGGGGAGGGATAGAAAGGGCGGTACCCACCAAGTTTCCTGCAACAAGGGATAAGGAAGAAGGCCCCTTGAGGTCTTCGTCATTGAGCTCTTGTGAGACTAAGGTCATCAATCTTGTAAAGATCAAGGACGAAGTCAAGATTTCCTTCAACGAATTGAACATGCACTTTTCAGGAGTAGCATGTGTCAACTGAGCGGGAGGAGGACAAAAAACTTGAGAGTCATTTCGACCTCGGGAAAAGGGACAGTGACAAACTCTGAGGAATTTGGCGTTGCCTCTATCACAAGGACAATGTAGGCCAAAGAAAAACAAGACTTAAGAGAAGACATAAATTTCTTATGACCATCACTCGAAGTGAGGTCATCTTCCATCTTGCGCTTCATTGGAGGATGTGGAATCCCCATAAATGAAGCAAAAGCAAAACAAGGAGATGAAGCCATAGAGGACACCACTTTTGTATGAGGCATGTCCACTAGTTGTGAGAAAGGAGGAATATCAGGGAGAGAATTAAGAAGGGGAGGCTCTACCGAGGGAGCAATGAACACCTGCACCCTTTTGGGGTTGGGTTCATCAGGATCTATCGATGAAGCCCAGAAGAAGAATTGAGGCTATGGGAATCAGGTAGAAGAAAAGATAGAAGTAAAAGGAATCAAAATTGGAGTAGAGAAAAAAATGTCGACTCCTCCTTGGTCTTTTGCAAAGTAGCGTGCTCCTTAGCTAGAGCCTTTCATCAAGCTTATGCTTAACGCAAGCCAATTAAGTGTCCGTAGGCACTAGAAGACATGGCCAGAAGAGGTGAGGGCTCCTAGTCTACCATAGGAGTATCCTCCACAATCATCACCGTGGAAGGGTGCACTTCGGAGGAGCAAGAGGAGGCGCAAAAGTAGAAAAAGAAGCAAATGTCTCAGTGATGGGCCTCTTTCCTTTCCCTGCATTGAGAGAAGGTGGAGGAATAGGTGGAGATTGAAACACAGAAACAACCCCATTGGAAAGATTCCCCTTGCCATATAGGGTGGGTTTGGGCTTGTGGGTAAAATAGAACCAAAAATATTGAGGCTTCAACTTCCACAAAGATGGGAACTTTTCCTTTTCTTATGCCAGGCATAGTAGGAGGAATATAAGATGCCATCAAAGGCTAGGAAGAAGAAGCAACAAAAGAAGGGGAATGCCCCAAGGCAAGAGGAAGCTTGTCCTTCCCCTTTGGAGGGGTAGAAGACTAAGCTTGTTGTTGGCCACACAAGTGGAGGTATTCAAAGAAATAACATAAGGAGATGGGGAAACCGGCTTTTGGTGTCTAGCCCCTAGTTTGCATCTGGAAATATGCTCAATATAAAAGAGATCCCCCCCAAGAAGGAGGGGGTCTGATTGTATGGGCCAAAGTGGTCGGGCGGGAGAAGCCCCTGCACAATACTAGTGGTTTGTATCCAATATCCTGGATAGTATGCACAATACCCTTGTGGGGAAACTTCAAATATTTGTGGACCGTTGAAGCAACTACATTCATGGAGGCTAGCCATGGAATTCCTAGCCTCACTATGAATAAGTCAGACTTAGGAATCGCAACAAACAAGACTTCCAAAGCCTTAGGTCCTACTAGGACTAACAAAAATATAGTGCCCATAGGCACAATATAAAACCCATCATGCATGCAAAGGGTAGCCTATGACTCATCATATTTATCCT
>VDFB02203786.1:0-13792 GCA_007258455.2 Sequoia sempervirens | reverse complement strand
TTCCTTTATTGCTGCAACTTAGTTTGATTGCATGTACACAGTGTGTGTATGCAATTTGAAAATCTGCATTCCTTAGAAGATTGCACTGGTTTTGTGGAACTGTAGGTTTCTCTTGGCCAAGCAAAACCCAGTTTAGGAAGTCTGTCTACTTTAGCAGCTACCATTATTATTGTTCATTCGTAGCTTAGGATTAGAATAGCTTTCTTAACCCTTCTCCTTTTGCTATTTCTTTTAATCCTTTGTTAGAGTAGGACCCAAAGTATCACCATAAAGCTAAATCAGATGAACTTGATGAGTTTTAGCTTGTTGTTTTGAGCGGACAACCACTGTTCATTTACTTCCAGCACTTTGAAATTGCATTTGCAAACCCAACTTCCCATCCTTTGTAACTCATCTGTAAGACTGCCTTGTGATTCCAACAAATCACATAAAACAATTAAGATATTCCAAGCACTATCAAGACCTGACATTAGAGACCTTGGGATAGGGTTCTACAATCCGATTGTGGAATATTGTCTTTCAAGAGAGGTAGTGCACCTACGCACTGCCTGTGTTGAAAGTTGCATAAAAAACACATCAATAGGATCCATCTTGTCGGAGCCAACCACGTGATAATGGCGTTTAACCAATACCCACATTTATATCCTGGCTGGAAATACTCTTCGCTTTAGAGTGTTACTAGTTGAGTCGTTCCCTTGGGTGAGTACTGTTTCCCCAAGGTAGGCCCTCTAAGATAAACAAAATCAAGCAACGACACAATCAGTAACTCGATCAATCTTTCATGGTACAAAGAAAGAGAATGTACGCGAAAATGCCCCTACTCACACTCATAGAAGATGTTCAATTTTAAACCCAAATCGAAGTGTTTCAAAGCAATAAAGAGTGTTTATCTTGCACCCTAGATCGCACGAAGTGCAAGGGGAGAGGATACACACTCAAAATGCACCAAAGACAAAATCACACAATTCAAGAACTTGTTCATTTTATAGCCTTCAAAGCAATTATGAGTTCGTTTCAAGCACCAAAATGAAGTGTGAGTTTTGATTGTTCAATTCTTAACCTCAAACAAAATCTAGTGAGTTTTTCCTAAGATTCATTTTAAGACCTTTGCAATGAAAAATCAAATTGTTCTTTTTAGACCCAAATGAAAATTAGTGTTCTAAAACGAAAAGATAAACAACTTCATGAAGTAGTGTTGATCAAACACTTAAAGCATTTAAAAACACTTTGATTTTTTCAAAAAATTCTCCTCCTTTCATTTTCCTTTGCTAGCCTTCTCCTTCCTTTCCTTCGTTTGTACCTTTGTTGATTTTCAGCTTTGTACCTTTTCCTTTCGCTTTTCCTAACAAAATTTTCAACCAACATTAAAATCCTTACCCTTTTTTAACAAAATGTATGATCCCACAAATTAAATATATAACAATGGTTTTCAAGAGCAATGGTCTTTAAAGTCAATAAGTCAACAACTTGATATGCTAATAAGTCAAATAGATAATAAGCACTAAAAAGGGAAGAGTGGCTCAAAGGCCTTCAAGCTAATTGTAATTAACATAAAAGATGACTAATAAGGATATTCAAAACAAATTATTTGACATGTTAGCATCTTTGGTAAGCACAAAAAATTCCACCAGATCACGATCAATGAAGACATTAAAAAAAAGAATCAAACAAATCACAACATAAATCATGATAAAAAAAACTTCAATGTACAATGTGTTTCTCAAATTCTTCACCATAAATGCACCCAACAAGCAAGCTACGCCATAAATGCACCAAACACACAAATAATAAAAAAAATTAGTACATGGATTTGTATCTTTTCCACTTTTAAAATAAACTTGGCAGATACCTTATCATACGGCTGAGGTCGGTGGTAATGGCAATCATTTCACCTAGCTTGATCATACAATTTCTCTAGCCCGGGCAGTGGTGGAGTTGATATGCATTCCGAAGGAGAGCAATACGTTAACCAAAGTCAGAATACAGCTGCAAAGATTGGTGAACATTTATTAGGTTTTTTGACTATCCAATACCTGCTAGTGTTAAGCTGCAATAGACAAGGTTCATTACGCAAAGATCAAAGACTATGAAGTCTATTTTGATAATACTAAATCTGTACCTTAGAAATATTCCCTCGCACCAAGACAAGCCTTGTTATCATAAAGACTATGAAATCGCACTCATGAAATTGGAATTTCAGTTCTATTGTTTGCACGGGATTCAACGTGTGGAGGGTAGAGATTGGGCATGACAAAACTTTCTCCTATGCTTTTGTATAAATGATTGCTAGATATTTCAACTACCATTCGCTTAAAATAAAAAAATAAGAAATAGCGATGGAAAGGTTAGCAACTGTTGTTCTAACACCAAATCATTTGTAGTATGTATCACAGGGTGAAAATTGTTTTGAAACCAATAGAAAACCTAACCTCATGCCGCCTTATCCTTCAGTATACTTCCATCACCATTTTATTCACCAAAGAGAAAAGAGAAATGGCCTATTCACGAAAGCAACATAAATACATAAAAGAGGATACATCCTGCAAGAATTCACAGTCCTAAAAGTCAAAGCAGAGTTAATGAGATATGATTTGCAGACATAAGAGCATATCATGTAATAATGATAGGGTGAGAGAGACCCTTGATGGGGTGATGTACGTTCTATGTGAGAAACAAGAGTTACAGCCTACGCAGTAGGATGATATTTATGTCGTGCCCTCTCAGAAGATGGTGTCATCACTAGAGCTTAATCAAACATACCTTTCCCTTCATCATTTTGAAATAACAGAAATGCAGTAACTTTATTTTATTGTTGTGCACATTCATTTGGTGAAATATGACTTATCAGTGAAAAAAAAAAATAGACTTGAAGCTTATAACTAGCGTTTCACAAATCTTGAAACTGTTATCTGATATGAGGCATTTAAATGCGCAGACCCATGGATTGGGGAATGAACCTTTTGCTGCCTCTGTATTAAGGCTCATATAACGTTAAAACAGGGACAACTTTGTGCTGGAGAAGATATTAGAAAGCATATTTTTTTGTTTTTTTTTTTACTAAAATGATATTCTTGACAGGCTTCTAGAAATGGCTGAGAGTGCTGATATAACATTTAAATGAGGAACTCAACTATTACTCCTACCAATAAAAGAAAATAAAATAAATGAAAGCTACTACAAAACTGTATCCCTGGTTGCATAAACATATGTAAGTGCCCTCCTTCTAGTGCCAAATGTGGTGCATACTTTTGAAATCTACAAAAAACTAAGCTTCATACAAGGTTAGTAGCCTACAAATTTCTCAAGAATGACCCTGTGAAATACCTTGCAAATATTTCAAAAATGCAACAAAGGATGAAAGAAACTAAAAGCATTATGAAAGCAACCACAAGTTACCTATTCCATAGTTGATTGGTGTCACATGTGCTAGTGAACCTTTCCCAACCCTTGATCAATAGATAAAATGATGAAATGCAAATGGAGATGATGAGCAAGATGAATTCTCAAATTAAGAGAGTAACCTTGCATAAAAGTTGTGGATCCATGAATGAGAATGAAGGCCTTATTTTATAGATTTTCTTGATGATAGATTGGCCAAGATGGTGAATGTGGGACTAAAGATCCTCCAATGAGAAGATTACACTTATCAAGTGGTGATTGGTTGATGTATGTGCAAGATTTGGGAAGAGTTCCCATGAGAGGGAGAATTTGAATTAAAATTTTGCAATAAATTTTGAGAGGGGGACAAGAAAAACAGCAATAAATGCAATGTTGGACTTGTCATGTTGAGGGAAAATGAGGGTTTAAATAAATCAATAAATTGATTTATTATGCAAGTGGAGATATCTAGAGAATGCAAGTGGGTGAGATTAGTATTTAATCATGGTTAGATTAAATAAATGATGATTATGTTAGTTTAATGATGATTAGGTGAGTTGACTTTTAAGACTTTGATATTTGATTTATTTGAATTAGAAAATGATGGAATATGATTTAGGATTTGATTTAAATGGATTTTTGATTTATTAAAAGGTTGATGATAATGTTTATTTGATTTTAAATAAATGATCCTAGGAGATGAAATTACCTAATGAATGGATGAAAGTGCACCTAATTAATTGATGAATGGTCCTAATGCGACATCTAGTTCAGTTGATGAATGAACTTGATCAAATGCACAATGTTAATTTTGCATGTCTACAAAAACCCTTATTTTCACTCAACATGGCATCTTTGAGGAATATTCCCTCTATTTTGAATTCAAAATCAAGTGGACATGTACATCCAACAAAGAAATTAATGTCTGTTACATGTCCCTTGCACAGGTCAAACTAACCATTAACTCTCAAATTCAAATTTGAAATTTCCCCCTCTTCGGCACATTTCCCAAATCTTGTACATCCTCAAGCCTATCACAACTTGACAAGTGGCCTCTTCCTATTGGCCAAATCTTAGTCCCACATCCTCCATGTTTGGAACTCTTAGCATTTGAGAATGTACAAATAGAGGCTTCATCCTTAATCAAATCCTCCACAATCTCAAGCATAAATGCACCATTGTCATTTGAATCCATATCATCTTAGCATTCCATATCATTCTTCATAGAAATTTCATCATGGAACTCAAGCAAGGATTGGGAAAGGGTTATTTTCAATAATAACACCAATCCACTATGAAATAAAGTTTTGATTATGTTTTTATATCCTTGCATTTCATTATCTTTGTTTTATTTAGTTTGGATATTTTATCATAGTCAAGTATTTCGTAGGGATGTTGTTCTTTGCTTTGTTTTAAACTAACCATGCTAATGTGTGTTGTTTGTTTTGAGAAAATGCAGATTTAGCATCCAAATTATGGCACTAGAAGGAGGGTGTAGGCTCTATGAAGTCTTGTTTTCATATTGTCTCATTTGGGTTACTATTTTATACCAGCTTCAGTATGATCTATTTAATTTACATAGTATACATTTAATGGTGGATTAAAATCATTCGATATTTTGTGTTTATAAAAAATCATCTTTGTGAGATCAGACTATGCATTTGAATGTTGCTTACAATTTCTTGAGAATTACTTTGCTTGATTTCTGGATGTGGTTGTAAGTAATGATATTTCAAAATGAGTTCATTAACAGTTTTTCTTTTGACTCATAATCATTAATAGATATAAAGCAGGTTGCTTCAGCTCACAGGTTTCTAGGCATTTCTAAGATTTTGTGTTATTTTACATGTTTAAAATTTATCATGATTAACTCATCAAATGATCTACATTGTTAAAATCAATTTTAGAGAAAAGAATAAAACTACAATAGCTTTTGTTTCCTCATTTTTCAAATCAAAATAAAGCTCATTGCTAGGGTAAACATTTCTTTAACTGTCAAACAGGAATTTATATTTAGTTTTTTGATTATAACCAATGTTGTGAAAAACATCAATATCTTTTTCTATAGCATGGATGCTACAATCATAGAATGGCTTCTGTATTAAGGGAGAGGATGTGATTTTTATTTGAAGAGGTGTGGTCTATTTCTACTACAATGTATTCTTTTTTTCCTTTGTTGAAGAATAACCTAGCATAGCTCACATTTCATTCAATGATGTCTAGTGTTCACCACGGATGGATAGGAGAGGCCTACCTGGGATTGAAAAAAGGCACACTAGTACAAATCATAGTACATCTACCTCTTTGTTTGTTTAATCACTTTTGGTAAGACATTCACTGCTTGTTTCATTTAATCGTTGTTTGCTATGGGATCAGCATTTCTTCCTTGAGTAGCCTGATTCATACTTGTTTGCCGCTGCCCTCTATTCAACAATCAACATGCCTTGACAATACATCCACATTTTACATAGAACGTTTATCAAGGTGATTGCAAATATGGTATCTGTTAAAATTTCTCCATATTCTATGCCTTGCTAGACACTCGTACCCTATTTCAAAGCTCCCATCTATGCGCAGCCAGGGAGGATGTTGAAAGGTTGTAAAATTTTTCTTTACACTTGCCAATGACATTTGCTTGAAAGCGCATCTACTTGGGGATTCTGTCACATAGTTCACATTCTCAAGGCATCTTTTTCCTTCATTCAAGCCATGAGTTGCATGTTTATCCATAAAATATGTGAATTTCTTTCTTAAGAGACTTCTATCAGACAGTCTGCTAGCCTTTTCTATCTTTCCTACTATATTTTCCAATGCATCTCCAACTATAACATCTGACAAAATATCTCCATTTTCTACGTTCTTCATGGATGTGCATACCCTATTTTAAATCTCCCATGCTCAGCACAAGCAGGAAGAGACTATCGGTCAAGGCTAGGGAATATGGCTTTACACCACTACAATAGTATTTTCCTAAAGTTTCTAACACCTTTTCAATAAAGGCATTTTGTGGACATCCTACAATCACCGCATTCTCTAATATCAATTTTTTTCTCTGAGGCATTCTATCAAACTATTCATGTGACTTGTCTATGGTTTCATATGTTATATCATGTCAAACTGTTCATGTGACCTGATCTATGCTTCCGCATGTTGCATGCACGTCTACTAGGGAGGGAGGATGTGAAAAGAGTTGGGGAATTTTCCTTTTAACCGATAACTGCATTTGCACAAAAATTTCTAAATCCTTTCAACGAATACATTTTGCGCATATCTTGCAAACCATCAGGGAGAATGATTCTAGCTAGGAAAATAAACACATTAGGTGAGGTTTGATTGCAACAACCATGTTTTTTTCTCCTTTCAATGCACTGTTCTTGGTTATCGATCTCAATCCAGCTCGATAAAGGCAGACTATCTTCTACATTTAATGCACTAGATTTGAATGATGACTGTGTTTGCTATGATCTGAATCCAGCTCATTTAAGGTACATTTTAGGTTGCATCATTTCATTCTATTCAGTCTACTGGCTCATCCATCCCATTGGTTCTTCTACCAAAGCCTCGTTAAAAGTGCCACAAGGATCGGCCATTAAATGGAAAAGAAGATTTTAGCTTTTAACTTATTAGCAGTATGAGGGGTCACATCAACATGGTAGCTTAGGCTCTAAATCATTTACAAAATCATCAATCTTTTTTTATGTTGTTGTTACTTAAGATCTTAATTCTACAGTGGGAGAGCGGTACAATCAACGTGAGTGTGAATGCGTAGTTGAGTAGAGAGTTTAACTAATGCTTTTTCGATGATATGATGTTGATGATTTAATGTATTATGTACATGGGTCTAAAGTTGGTATAGTGTTTGCACGACCTTAAAATGTTGTCAAGATGAAATGTGAACCAAGTCTCAAATCTTTTTCAAATTATTAGACAACATCATATGTTTCCATCACTTGAGTAATCTTGATAATATGGATTTGGGTTATATTTTTTCTTTTTGTCTATTTTGAATTAAAAGTCAATAATCTTACATTATTGGGTTATCTTCATCATAAAGAACTCGTGCACCTCGTCTAAGGTTTCCTCAAAAAGGTTGGCATGCCTTATGTACATTTTTTTTGTCATTTTGTAGTACATGTGTAACTTTTGATTGTGATGTTTATAGGAAAATGAAGGAGAAAAGTGGAGGAGGATAACCAAGGTGAAGGTTAAAATCAAGCATTGGAGTTAAAAGATTCAAGCATCAAACTTGAAACCCAAAAGCATTTTTTAATGCTTTAAGCTTCTATCACACGCCTTAATTTTTTGTTTTAATCCAACTAGATCATTGTTTTCTTTCAAAGTTGGGCTAAAATTAAACCTTAGTCACCTACTAGATTTTTGATTTGGTTTAAAATTGAACAAGGAAAATTTCACACTTCATCTTGGTGCTTTAAAATGAATTCATCATTGCTTTGAGGCTAAAACGAACAAGTGTTTTAGTTGATTGATTTTCTCTTTGGTGCATTTTGAGTGTGTATCCTCTCCCCTTGCACTTTGTATGATCTAGGGTGCAAGAGAAACACTCAAAATACATTTTATTGCTTTGAGTAACCTTTAGAGGGTCCTTCCTAAGAGACACATCCGAAAGGAGAACTCGAAGGTGACTCCAACTAGTTTTTCATTCGGGCTGGTATATAAATGAATAAGACTAAACTGTCAAGTCTTGATGGTATGTAGGCCTTAGCCGTACAGTGTCTTTCAAAACTAGGTACTACTGTAAAACATATAAGATCCACAGCCAGATCCGTCTTCCCCCACCCTCTCCACCTCCACCTCCACCTCCACCTCCACCTCCCCCCCTTCCCCCTCCCCCTCCCCCTCCACCTCCACCTAATACGCCACCTCCAGCACCTATGGCATCTGATGAGGCTCACTTGAGAGCATGAATAAATGATCAAATTGCATCCTTACAAAATCAAATCAATGCTATGTAGAGTCAAGCATTGATTCCTCCACATGTGAGATGTTTTGCATCTGTAATGCAAAACGTTGTTGATCCCATCAGGATGATCGATTCTGATCTTGATAGGCATCGACGAGACATAGAACAAATGAGACAATTTTATTCTAATGGTCTCTCTTACAAAACAAATATTAGACCTTAAAATAACAAAAGCCCATCTAGCCCCCTACTTTCTTGACCCCATTACTTCGACAACCCATTCCACCCAACAAATCTAGAATATCCATGAGGTGGTGCATACATCCGTAGATGATTGCACATTTTTGGGATCGATGGTATATGGTTTTTGATAGTCCCCCACATGCTAATTGGGAGTTCCCATTGTATTTTTTGATAAAACTGTATGTAGAGTTTTTTTTGGGGCAAAAGCCGAATTATTTTGATTTTAGATCATTTCAGGGTGTTGGTGGCTATATGCCACAACAAAGATTAGGGGCAAGGGTTGATCCCTGAGGCCCTGTGTATGTGCAACCCCTTATTGTTGCTCATGGTCCTCCCATTCCTGCACCTATACATAATCAAGCTCTGGTATCAACATTAGGTTCCCTTAGTACACTCGTAGGAGACCTTGATCAGCACGCTTCTGTGATAGTGAGTGGGTAGCATAGAGACGATGATGATGATGATGGAGGGGTTTTTTATGGAGCTGGTCTGAGTACCACTCTAGGAGTGTCGAGACCCATCCCCCATATATGTACTAGTTGTCATCAAGTATGTTATGGACCTAATCAGGCCACACCTAGTTCAGGTGGACGGGGAGATTCTAGTGGTTCATCTGGTTGCATCAGTTCATTTGTAGAGTTCCTCATAGTAGAACATCACCCTGAGGACTCTACAACATAGGTATAAATATGCATCTAGATGTATGTTCATTTTATAATAATTTTTATGGTTGTATATATCAAAGAAAAGTTTGCAATACATTTTAACAATCAAAGTGTTTGGTGTACAGATGACACTAACGATGCAAGTGCAATCATCTATTCCATGAGTACATACATCGACACCGGTGATATTTGGTAACCCTTATAGAGTATTTTGATTTCAATTTTTAAAATTATATATGAAATCATAAATTATTTAACTTGAGTTTTAAATTTATAATTGAATCACATATATGTTTCAAATATTCATGTTGGTTTAGGTGAGTCAATAGGAATCCACATCGATTCCTCCTGAGGGATTTTCAAGCACTCCTCCACTATCGAGCATCATAGATCAGGGGCAGGTACATTCATATTGTAAATTTGTTTAAAGTTTACATTATTATAGTTACATATTTATGAGTTTTGAATTCACTAGATATATGAAACACATGCATGTACACTTGTAAATATTATAAGCATTAAATTTCTATGTACATGTATGTCTAGGTTGATACCACAATAAGAATTGGCACTGGGCAAACATTTGATGTTGTAGTTACTTGTGAGGCCACTGATTTCTAGGTTGTTTACAAAAATTTCTACAAAAAATGTGCAAACTTGAATATATATGTATATATTAACCTAATTCAATTGTACATGCTTTAATTTTGATCTTGTAGGACTTTGTTAGTGCAACTTTCAGCCCTGACCCAGACATAGTTACACCACTAGGAGGGCATGTAGAGTAGGTTTCAGATCAAATGGTAATTTAATTTTTTTATTATATTTAAAGTGAATTATAAATTTTAAATTTAATATATAAAATATATGATATTTTCACATGTTCTTTTTCTTTTATAGCATGAGACACATCTTGTAGTTGAGCATGTGCAAACAGGTCCTGGAGAAGAGCCTAGTGCACAACCTTAGAATATGATACAATTAAAATATGATAAATTATGAATTAAATTGAATTAAAAAAAATTAATTGTAGAGTTGTACATCTAATTTCGAATTTCTTTTTGTTGTTTATGTAGATTGATTTAGAGAATTTAGAGGTTTCTTCATGCGCACCAGAGAATCTAGATGTAGATATGATGGTAATTTAATTTTATGATGGATTATAAATTAAATTTCCATTAAATCATTTTTTATTGTCTTACATCTAATTTCATCTTTCTCTTATGTATAGAGTGTTTAGGTCATCCACATAGTCTGCATGGTGTCAAGAGGTCTCTTGACTATAGAGACAGTAGATGACCTAGAAACATGTGATTTTATGTGTTATATTTGTTTATTTCATGGACTATAATTCTTGTTTATCATGTACTCTATTGGACTTTATTTCATGTGCGCTTAATATATTCGTTTCATGCACTTAATATGTTACATAAATTATGGACTTTATTATTGTTTGAAATTTTAAATTACACATGTACATTTATGCATTTTATGTTCATAGTTAAGACATTAATATAGGACATTAATGTGAAATTTAGTGATCTCATACATGGATTAATATAGGACATTTTAATATTTACAATAATCAGTCAATAAATCATAATTTTATAAACCTGAATTACATTAAAATATGGGTCAAGTGCACATGGATCTTATGCTTAAAATGTGCACACTTCCAAAATCTACATAAGTAATTATTTTAATATTATTTGGAAATAATCATGTGAATGTAAAGTCTTTGGATTACTGCATATTTAGATTAATATCAAGTTGGTAATGAAAATCTTTAACATGTCAAATTTAACTATAGGAAAAATTGAGAACATTTCAAAAAGGAAAAAAATTTTATAAAATCAAAATAATCTTCAAAGCTATAATAATGATTGCTCAAAATACACGCGAATTAACACTATACATGAATACTCGAAATATTCCAACATATAAAATTTTCAATATTTTTTAAAAAATTAAGAACATTTCAAAAAGGAAATATCACTAATATTCTATTTTATTCAAAATTAACATATATATGTAAATAAATATTAAAATTTCAAGGCTTTACTAAAGGTTTTATTGTACAAAAATATAGCAACTTAAATAGATAAGTTTTTCATAATAAATGGACATCTAAAATCAATTTAAAATTATAAAATTAAATTTAAAGAAAATATAATAAATTTATTATTACACATAAAATAAATTTTTAAAGCAATATATTTAAATCTAGCATATCTATATTTAAAAATAAATGTAATTAAGAATTATATTCACATATAACTTTATCATATGAAAAAAATTATATAACATTATTATTATTTACAATTGGGTTATGATTATGATTATGACTTTGTTAGGATTGGGGTTCAATCAAAATTCTAAGATAAAGCTTGGAGTAATGGTTAGCATAGGGTTAGATCAAGGTTAGATTTAGGGTTAGGGTTCAAAAGGGTTCAATTACGATTTGAATTCAATTAAGATTAGGATTAAGGTTAGGGTTATAGGATAAAGCTTTGGGTAAAGGTTAGGATTAGGACACAACTAGAGTTAGGGTTAGGTTTCAATTAGGGTTAGATACAACAAGGCTTAGGGATAGGATTAATTTTAGGATAGGGTAAGGGTTCAATAAGGGTTGGGTTCTAATAACGGTTAGGGTTAGGGTTCAATTAGTATTACAGTTAAAATTAGGGTTCAATTCTAACTCTAATTAAAATTCTAATCCTAACCCTAACAATACCATAGAAGATTAGAGAATAAAAGCATTAATAAATACTATAAATAATAGTTTATCTAACACTAATTAAGGATGTCTTAAGGGATCTTAAGGATGTCTTAAGGGATCTTAAGGATGTCTTAATGGGTCATAATAGAACATGTTAATTAAGGGATGTCTAAAAGGGTCATAATAGAATGTCTTAAGGAATGTCTTAAGGTTATAATATGTCTTAATGGGATGTCTAAAGGCTAATAGAACGTGTTAATTAAGGAGGATAGTCTTTAAGGGTCTTAAGGGATGTTCCAAAGGGGTCCTAACAAAAACATGTTAATTAAGAGGATGTCTAAAAGGGTCATAATAGAACGCCATAAGGACAGTCTTAAGGGCCAGTAATACTTCTAAATATATAGAATATTGATTTTGATACATGTATAGAGTATGTTTAATTTTGTAAGTATGTATGTATATATATGTCATCTCAAAATGATGTTTACAATCTAGCTTGTTTGTGTCTACATTTGCCCTCTTGAGATGGTGCTATGAAGCAGCACTACTTCAAAGAATATTAAAAATATAGGACCTGTGGTAGCTGAGATGGTTAGATTGGAAAGGATGCCCCAATCATCAAAGGAGTGACTAGGAAGGAAGATGATGGGGGTGAAGATGAAGATTAGGGATTGGGGATGCCCCCTTGAGAGGACATGTGGATTCAAGAGAACACATATGTGCCTTGAAACACGAGATGATGAAAAGGAGATGAGGAAAGGATGATGCAAGGTGATGGGTAAGGAGGAGTAAGAGAAGGGGATAGGAGATGGATGAAGCAACAAAATGGATTTAGGATAAAAGGTGATGTTGCCCTCAGTCAAGGTACAAGCCAAAAAGGGGTTGAGGGATGGATGGAGGTTGTCAATTAGGATAGGGAAGGATAAGATCCCAAATGAGTGGTATTGATGAGGGAAGGATACATCCAAAAACAACAAAAAAGGATAGGGAATGATAGATCTCGATGATGATGATGAAAGTGTTGTTGATGAGGGAAGGATACATCCCAAAACAACACAAAAGGATAGGGAAAGATATATCCTGATGATGATGACGACGATGATGATGATGATGATGATTGGATCAAGGCTTATAACAAGACTGGGAACAAGACCAAGGATATGATTATATGATTTGTGCTAGATTGAATGGATGGGGATTGGATAGAGATGTGAGATAAAGATGAAGGATGAATGGATGGGGGGATTTTGATAGATAAGAGGATGGGGATATATGAAAAATGAAGGAATGGAGAACAAAATGCAATCCTAATGCAATTTTCCATCTTCAGAGCACTGATTTTGCTATAGCATAAGACACCAAGTGCCAGGGTATGTGGAACCAAGGCTGCATTAGTGTCTAATGCATGAAATAAAACACAATAGACAAAGACGGTTATCCCAACACCCCAAATTCACAAAGACCTTGGTCGGGCCAGGTATTGAGATAACCACAAGCATAAAAGGATGCCCCAGCATAACACAAGACCTCGGGGATCTTGGTGGGTACTACGTGGGACAACCAAGAAGACATAATCAAACAAAAGAGCAAGATATACCCCTATGTTGACCAATCAAAACACACCATAATATGATGGATCATGGCGGCCTTGACAAGTGATGATAGGGAGCTCAAATGATAAACAAAAGCCAAAAGCATCAAAAGATTGAAATCAATTTCAAATGTCCTTTGCCATAAGATCAAGGGGATGGATGGGATTGATGAGGTCTGTTAGGAAGGATGCATCCTATTGAGACCGATGATGGATACTTAGCTAAAAAAATCGATATGACATAGTATATTCAAAACTGATTGGATTTATTGATA
>VDFB02203785.1:0-16778 GCA_007258455.2 Sequoia sempervirens | reverse complement strand
AAATATGCAATAAATGAGGCTTGTGGATGCAAAATAGAGCCAGTTAAAGCATGAGAAAGCCCAATTTTTAATATAAGCCTAGAGGGATGTGAAAGTGTGCTAAAATATTTTATAACACTCCAAATAAGGTAAGATTAATGTTGATTATGATTAAAATTATATTAATTATGCTTAGTTAATTGATAAAACCCTAGAAAAGTGTATGTTAGAACACTTCACAACACTTTGGTAAGGCAAATCATTAAATCTACCTGCTAGTTCACAAGGGGCCCAAGATCTAATGTGAATGTGTCCACATGAAAACACTTAATCAAGGCAAGATTAAGTTTCAAAATCTCACAAGGGAGGACCCAATGAGTGAAAATGTTAAGGGTGTTAAATTTAATGATCAAATTTGCAATGCATAGAAATTAATTTAAAATTCACACAAGACACAGCAGATACCCTGGGAAAACCCTCCTCTTGAGGGAGAAAAACCCAGCCAATAATATCTCTTATATTATCGAGTCACAATAAGAATGTCTCCTTTACAATAGGCCGATAAGAAGGCCAATACACATCATCACAGTCTAATGCAAGTACAGAACTGAGTAATATAGACTGCCAATAATATTCTCTGCCTTCTACACATATCACAATCTACTCTTTTCACAGACTCACACTTGAAGAATTCGAACTTGACATGTATGGAATGAAAGCTAATGAATGATCTTAGACTTAGATAACAGATCGACTGATCTGCTCTGCTCTTTCCTCTTATTCGCACCTTTAGACTAGAGATAGAACAATGTAGAATGGATGATAAAACAAGGAGGAAAGAATGGATATATATACATGCTTGAAAGAGGACACACCTCTTCACTATCTCCAAGTCGGCCTTCACAAGTAATATAATATTTACTAATTAAGAAGTCGGCCACCAATGAAGTGAAGTCTTCTTCATAAATAATCGCGCCTAGAGGAGAGAGAGGTCGGCCTCAAAACATGTAACTCTTCACTAAGAAAATTATGCCTTTAGATGTTTATAAATTAAATAGCCTCATTTGCTATTATTTAATTTATCAAGTAAGGAACAATCGATAGGCTGGAAGAATACGACTGAAGCTGTAATATAAACATCAACACTCCCTCTCAGCTAGGGAGGATACTTCTAGCTGCACAAGAAAAATCACCTCATCGTGATGTCTATCACTATGGCTACAACCATAAGTGAAAAGAAAAAATATCACCTCATCATGATATTAGATATCGCCTCAACACGATATCAACCATAATGGCTACAACCATACTATGGTGTGTACAAGTGTTCATCACTTGCGTGATGTTGTCACCTCAACATGACTTTCACCATGGCTCTCGGAGGGTGAAACACAGAGTACAAGATGTTGTCATGGAGTCACACATGACTCCACCATGACTCTCTCGGGCCAGGTGGAAAGCAAGGGCTTTCACCTCAAATATCAGGAGAAATGCCATTAACAGGGCTTGCACCTCAAATCTCTCTCAAGAAATGCAATAACAAGAGTTTCACCTTGAACTTCTCTCATAGAAGAACTCATTAATCAAAGAGGGATTTCATGTCTCGAACTTCTCTCATAAGAAAACTCATTAACAGGCTGCTGATGCTGATACTCTTTCTCGATTAAAGGTTGGATTCTCCACCATCTGACTTACAATCACGATTCTGGAGAGAGGCTTGGTGAGAATGTCTGTCGTCTGCTCATCAATGTTGATATACCTCAACTGTATAGCCTTCCATAGTACTGTATCTCTAATATAGTGGTACTTGATCTCAACATGCTTGGTTCTGTTAGGGAACACAAGATTGAAAAAAAGCTTCTACAACACTACGGTATCTGTGAATGATAGTAGGCTCCATTGATTGCCCAAATAATCATGGAAGGAGCTTACAAAGATACACTACTTCCCGAGCTGCCATACAAGCTGCAATATACTCTGCCTTTGCAGTACTCAATGCTACAGATGACTGCTTCCTGCTGCACCAGGATATCATAGCAGATCCAACCTAAAGAATATCTCAATCCATATCCAACTGTGCCATGCAAGTATATCAGGATATGCTTTGTTGCAACAAGATTACCATCTTCTTCAGGCTCAGCAGGCTCCCTCTGAATCTTTAAGCACTTGAATCAACCTTTTGACCTCTTCATCCGTTCACCGCAGCAGCGGCTTAGATAATTGTTTTCCAGTGCACACCTCTGGTACTGTAGAGAGATCAGGATAGACCTCCTCGACCTCAACCCAGATTTCACTATTCTGAATAGGTTTGCAGAGCTACCAATGACAAATCTAGATGATAGTCTTGAGCAATTCTGATCTCAGCAGCTGAAGGGATCTTCTAAGGATTTAGCACCTAGCTTTTCAATATAGTAATCTTCACTTCTTCTCAGTGAGTTACAAAACTCCCTCTTGACCCCTACTTCAGAGATTGCAAGGAAGACTTCTGGAAGTGAACTCCCTCTAGCCATCAACTCAGTCCCATGGCTGCAAGATGTGACTTCATTCTTGATCATTTCTTTGGTCGGCATGACTTCCTCATGAGATGCCTCAAGCTTTTCATCACTAAGCAATCTCTCAACACCTTCTGCTCTTAGATCTGTCCTGGAAGCATTTTAGAGAGAGATTACTAATTGTTTATAACTATCCAAAGAAATATCAAGGCTAGAATCATACAAAGTTTACTATCTCAGGTTATAGCATGAATACATAAGAATTTATGAACAATATTGAAACATGAATAAGTAAATCAACCTATAAAAGAAATATATCAAAGAATCATAATGAAGGAATAAAGAAACTTATCTTTATTGAATTTTGATATAACTCTTTCTTCCAACTTTTACTCCTCTCGAGAGTGCTAAACTCAACACAACAAAAGACAATCTGAACAACTGTAAATTTCTTGAATGCATTATGCAGTTAGCAAGTAGAACCAACTCTCTCCAAGAGTCAAGGCTCTAACACAGTTCATGCATTAGAGAATGATATCGATGTGATCAACGTATCACAACGAAAATGCAATTCTCTTTTTCATCTCAAAGTCACACTCAAAGATCTACATAATTAGCATGAAACAACTCACAATGAATCATTTGAAATCTTCAAAGGATCTTTATGCTAGAGAGCACAATTCAAGAGAAATTACAATCTCTCTATACTAATCACACAAGATCCAAATAAATGAAATAACTCAACAAACAAAGAATACTTATCTCTTGATGGATGCAAATACTGGACACAATAAGACACGCTGCTCATGTGTACAGATCAACACACAACCTTCACGGCTTGAACACAGGCCCATGACTTAGAATAGAAATTCCCTAGAATCCTTTTGAGGGGAGATATTATCCACATCCGCAAATGAAGCATGCTGATTAGGCCTGGTTGGGCAATCCTTTGCATAGTGACCAAACTTGTCACAACGAAAACATTGGACTTTAGAGAGGTCCCACTTCTTCTTGAATGCAGGAGCACCATTAGCTCCTTTATCTCTATTCCTCTTGAAATATCCTTTCTTTCCATCTTTCCCTTTCTTCTTCGAGGATTGAGCGGAAAGAACATGAATGTCTTCATCTGTAGGGCTTCGACCAATACCTCTTGCAGCCAACCTAGACTCTTCTTGAATGCAATCCACCCTCAAACGATCAAACTTGGGAAGTTTAGATCTTGTGCTGATTCCTTGAATGAAAGACTCCCAAGATGAAGGAAGACCATTGAGGGCAAGCATGGTCAGATCCTTGTCATCAACAAAATGACCAATGGTAGAAAGTTGATCTCTTAATTCGGAAATCTTCATGAAGTAAGCAATGATAGATTCTCCTTCCGCCATCTTCACATGATGGAGTTGTTGCTTTAGTGCAAGTGTACGGCTTGTGTTGTTAATTTCGTACATCTCCTCCAAGGTTTTAAACATCTCCCTTGCCGTCTTCAACTTGGAGACAATAAGAACAATATGATGCTTCACGGAATCAACTAACATCTTCTTCACCTTAGTATCTTTCTTCTTCCATTTAACTTTCTCTTCCTCATCTGTAGGCTCAGGGACTTTGCTCTCCACGAACTCCGCCAATTCGTTTTCCTCCAAGGTGAGCATAATTCTGAATTTCCAAGATGTGAAGTTTGTTGCTCCCTCAAGTCTGTCCTCGATCTTGAGATCGTTCACCATCTTGATGAAGAGATAGAAGTAATCAACGATGAGAAAGAGAATAAGGAGTATCGCTGTAATATAGAATCTGATCAAGATCTTCTTCAAACCCGCTCTGATACCATGTTAAATTTAATGATCAGATTTGCAATGCACAAAAATTAATTTAAAATTCACACAAGACACAGCAGATACCTTGGGAAAACCCTCCTCTTGAGGGAGAAAAATCCAACCAATAATATCTCTTATATTATTGAGTCACAATAAGAATGTCTCCTTTACAATAGGCCGATAAGAAGGCCAATACACATCATCACAGTCTGATGCAAGTACAAAACTGAGTAATACAGACTGCCAATAATATTCTCTGCCTTCTACATAGATCACAATCTGCTCTTTTCACAGACTCGCACTTGAAGAATTCGAACTTGACATGTATGGAATGAAAGCTAATGAATGATCTCAGACTTAGATAACAGATCGACTGATCTGCTCTGCTCTTTCCTCTTATTCGCACCTTTAGACTAGAGATAGAACAATGTAGAATGGATGATAAAACAAGGAGGAAAGAATGGATATATATACATGCTTGAAAGAGGACGCACCTCTTCACTATCTCCAAGTCGGCCTTCACAAGTAATATAATATTTACTAATTAAGAAGTCGGCCACCAATGAAGTGAAGTCTTCTTCATAAATAATTGCACCTAGAGGAGAGAGAGGTCGGCCTCAAAACAGGTAACTCTTCACTAATAAAATTGTGCCTTTAGATGTTTATAAATTAAATAGCCTCATTTGCTATTATTTAATTTATCAAGTAAGGAACAATCGATAGGCTGGAAGAATACGACTGAAGCTGTAATATAAACATCAACAAAGGGACCATTTACGACACTACAAAAGAAGTACAGAGGGAGGAGAGGTGAGATAGAGAGAGGTATAGAGGGAGAGAGAGAGAGGGATAGTTCTTGATCCCAAGGGAAAGGGAGAGAAAGTCAGATAAATGGATGGAGATAGTGAGAGAGAGGTCTAGAGCATAAGGGATAAACAATGAGTGATATATAGAGAGAGAGAAAGATTATACAACTTCATGATTACTGAAATTTAACCTCTTGATTATTAAAATTTGACATGTTGATTATTGAAATTTGACCATCTAAAAAGTATAATATCTTTCAAGAAATAGAATTTTCATTATAACTCCAACAGATCCGAAACTGCTCTCAAATATCTTAAAACTATATACATGAAATATAACTTAAAGTATAAGAAAGTAGATGTCCATATGTAAATACTTCATGTTTATAGTTTCACTGGTAGACAAAGAGAAAGAAAAAATAAATAGTTCAATAAAATGGATTCTAAAAGGTCATCATTCATATTTGGCAAGCACCAAATTTGGTGCTCGCAAAATGGTCATTTCGAGTAAAAAACATAAGTGGCATATTTTTTGTGTCACAAATTTGTGTACTTACCCACATATCAAGCCACCTTTTCATTGAATAATTCATTATTCCCTAGTCATTAAAATTTTATAAAACTCCTCCATATAATCCTTTATACACTTATTTCTCTTTGTCTTAAATTTTGCAACTTCTTGAGATGGTGTTGGTCTAGCTCATAATCACTAGATAGAAACTTAACCTTCATATTGCTCATGATTTGATCTCATTAAGTGATCTTATCCTTTCCACATATCCTTCTCACAACTTGATTTTCCTTTAACCAAAGTGTTGCACAACCATTCAATTTTGTTTGGGAAACCTTTACCCTTTAGGGTCCTCCATCATATTTGAATTATTTCTTCATTTTAGTTATCAAATATATTAAATAATATAGTTCTAAACACTATGAGAAACTTGGTAAATCCATACTTATTCCTTTCCTAATATTAGAGATAGCCCTTATTAGCCTTCTTTCTCTTGCATCCATACCTACATCTACATTTTTACCTTTTCATCCTATTATATATGATCCTTCTTCTTCATCTTTACTATCAATATATTAATGTGCCTTACATCTTCCAATGCCACCTTCTATTGTATCCATCATTTCTTATACTCCCCATAGGGTCTCCAATACGTAATCTATTCTTGTTGCTGTAGTAGGAATTGTAAAGTTTGTCATCCTTCTTCTTGGAAATATCATGTTTCCCTAGATCTATTTTCCTTTCTTATTTCCTCTTACTGCAATTATTTTGACTACAATATCCCTTGTTGTAGGGACACACCCATATTTAGTACTTATTGGGCTTCCTTTAACCCCAATCCAAATTTACTATCTTTCTTCCCATAGTTTTATTTATGCTCTAATACTACATTGATGGAACCCACCTTGTTATAGGCACCAAAAATCCAACCAAATTGGAGCTAGAAAGTGAAGAAGAGAGGTTGTTTTCTTATAATAAACCCACACAACCACTGTAGAGGTTTATAATCACTTGTTGTAGAAATAATTTCTATCTACATGTAAAATAAATTGTTGCAAACAAGCATAACCAAGTTTTATGCAAACAATCTCTTGCTACAAAAATAAAAACTATAAGCTACAAGCACAACAATTAAATGTTATAGGAACAAAAATATCTATATTGTATGAAAATAAACCAATACTATAGGGGTTTGACCACATAATACCAAATCACAAAGTACATAGATCTCTACACATAGAAAATAATCACTTTCTTGAGTAGCAAACCTCATATAGATTTACCATTCATAATCACACACACAATTGAAGATATAAGAAAATTTTAAATGATAATATTTTACTACATTCAACTTAGATTAAATTCATTTACACAAATAATTTCCTTCCTTACAAAGTACTAGGAAAAATTTAAGATTCCTTTATTCTTCCCTTCTTGTTGTTATCCTCTCACATGTAGCTCTCTTCCTCTTCTCTATTTTCCCTATTTTCTCCTTGTTGTCCCTAATTGTTGTCCTCTTCTCTCTTCATTTTCTTCTCTTTTTCTCTTGTTTTTCTTTTTTCTATATTTCTTTTATGTAAAAATCCCTCAAAAAATCTCAAAAATTTTGCCGAGTCCCATCTAAATTGAATGTAGTGCCTAAAATCCTATTTATAATGCTCAACAACCTAATTCCAAGTTTTAAAATCCCACTCATAATTCTTCCTCTCAATTTTTCCATGTTGTTGTTCATTAATACTATAGAGAGTAAGTAGTGACTTTCCCAAATGACAAATAAAATCAAATTTTGAATTGTAACAAATATGCATGGTGGTGGGTGAAAGAAAAAGACAGTTCCAAAAAAAATGATTTCCCTACACTGCTAGATCAAATCCTATCAAATTAAGGAGTGTTTCTAGTGACATTTTTCATTTTGACCTAAAAGTGGGGTTCATTATTGTACTTCCACCCATAAAAGAAAATATATTATGGTCTTTAGGTAAAATTTTACATAATCCAATATCTCATTTTGCATCAAATGCATATAGGGATAAGTAATGGCTAGCTCACTATCATACATCACAAAATATGTATCATCATTAAGCATAATGACATAGGTATTGAACTTGGTAAGAAGTGAGAGAAGTTATATCTAGGGTAGTTTATAAATAATAGAATGAAAATGGGTAATAAATATCATAATAGATTTTTTAAATATTAGTAAATCAAATCTAAAAACAAAATATGTAAAATATAAGTCTTAAAGCATAGTTGGTAAAAGATAAAATATGTAAATAATCACTAATCCTAAAATGATATACCAATGAAACAAAAGGATTTAAAATGAATAAAAGAGCTAAAATTAAGATGTGAGAAGAAAAAATGTAGATATTAAAATTCTAATAATAAATAGTAATTTTAGGAGAAAGAGTAGCTCATGTCAAATTAAATAGGTTTCCCAAAATGTAAAGGAAAATAAACTTTTCTTAAAAATTAACCTAGGTCAATTTTAAATAAATACAATAAATTAAAGTACAAATCAATATAAATTAAATAAATTAGTTAGGAATGATAAATTGAATAATCGTACTTTTATATTGAAAAATGAATAGAAAAGAAGGTGGTACTTACTTTTATTACAAAAAATGTAGACGCTTATTGAAGACTAAACAATAAAACTAATATCGACTCAACAAAAGGTGGTCTCTTTGTCAATGAGTGCTTTGAATTGTGCTCTATTTAGGATTAAATCTACTATCTTGGCTCAATTTTGTGGTCATAAATTCATTCTCAAGATTTGAACTTGATCCAATGTAATGTAGAATTCTTCTCTATTATTTTCCTTGATGATATTTGTCTACTTTTCTCCTTTCTAATATTTGAGGGCTAGTTATATCTAAGAATATGTTGAAAGGACTCTCATTATGTCACAGGGAGATGAATTTTCCTATGTCAACCCCTTGAAATATGTGTAAAATATTGAAGACAATATACAAGAGCCCTAAAACATTGTATGTAGATTTGTTAATCATTTAACTGTACCAAAATTTAGAAGTTTGACTATTGATTACTCTTTTAAAATGTTATAAAATGAGAGAGAACTTGTTGATTTTAGGAGATAAAATGATTGTTTATGAATGCCTTTAAATAATAGCACATAGCACCAAATTTCACAAAACATGTATTTAGTCAATTTGGAGTGAAAAAAAGGACAACAATTGATTAGATTTTGCTTTTAGAAAGACATGGTTCATGTCTATAACTATGATGTTGACCTAGCAGCTATAAAAAATCCTATGTGGACAAGCAATTATGACTATATCTAAGTAGATGGATGAACAATGTAACAAATATGTAAACAAGATAAATGTACAATATATATATTTAAATTAGATATAAATTAAATATATGAAAATGTATATTAAGATAAATAAAAGATTAAAAAGTGAATCCAACTTCACATTAAATTATTATATATAATTTCATATTATCTATATTCAAATTCCAATTAATTTTAGATTTTCTATAATATTATAAAAAATAAAATAATACAAAACTAGAAAAATAACATAGAGTAGTGTGAAAAAGGCTTTAATGAAATTGCTGATACTCTCAACATGTCTTCTTATAAATATCAATTTTCTACTACGAATTCTTTTGCATAGTGTAAATGTTTCTCAAGTTGCTTTCAAAGCCAACAAATATTAAAGGCATATTTAGAAGTGATGATGGAAATAAAAAAGTAGGACTGTTTTAAAAGAAAGAAAAAGACAACTTTGCATAGATCGGCTATAATGGTACCTCAGGAAACAATGTAGCAACAATCATGAAATGGTTGAATGCTTAAGAAAAACACATAAAAACAAGCCTTGTCAAACACCCACGTAAGATTCAATATCTCAAAGCTTGAATGGGCAAAGTTTACTGGTCCACCGAGGTATGGCCTCCATCACTCCATCCATATGACGAGTAGGACCAGGCAAGTGTGTATATATATATTCAATGATCAAAAGCATATAGACTTCCTGTAAAAAGCTGCAGACCACCATCATGACACGTTGAAATGGCTGGCTTAAACACTGTTATACTTTTTCAACGAAGTAAAAAACGTGTGTCAATTGTAGTCACTTACGCGTATGGATCCATCCAAACTCTCGATAGGACTCTTTCTCTTCATTCTAAATAAACTATTTATTGCATTGCCCTCTTTGTCCAAACATTATACCAACTATCTCCTTCCAATCTCTCACGGTGCTTGCTTTACTGTTTCCAATTCAATTATTACAGCTTCTATACTTTAATTGCTCAGACATTTGGCTACAACAGAGGCAGGAATCAATGGGAAATAATCTGTGTTCATGTTTTTGTCCATGCAAACCAGTGAAACTCATCAGATTTAATGGGGGGCTTGAGAGAATTGCAGTTAAGAAGGGATGTAAGGTTGCAGAGGTGATGATGGACAATCCCAATCAATTTGTTTGCAATTTGGGTAATCTTCAAGCAGGACATCGCATTCTAGCGCTCTCAGCAGAGGAAGAATTGAAGCAAAGAAATACGTATGTTCTTTTCCCCATGGACAGACTACGCTCTCTGCCGACTGCTTCGGAGATGAACGCCCTTAATGCTCGTGTTTATCATAATTCATGGCGAGATCAGAAAAAAGTATCATCCAGTCCAAAAATCTTTCCATTGGGTGAGGAAGGCTTGGAAAGCACAGCGTTGCCCAAGTTTGAAGTAGATGAGGTTGCCAGAAAACAGTGGGAGGGTTTAAAGAAGGGAGGGTGCAGATACTGGAAACCTACTCTTCACACAATTTATGAATTCCCCACCTCCAAAGTTTAGTGGGACCCCTCATTTGAAGGAGATGCGTGCTTAGCAGCCATATTGCTTAAGACTGCGTCTGAGTTAAGATGTACTTTTACTTGTGTTATATATAGTTTGGAATGAATGGTGCTTCTCCATGTAACACAGAGAAATTATCTAACAAAAATGACGGCCATGAAGGTCAATTGTACTATCATGAAATGTATTTTTTATGTTTTTTTAATGAGTGGCAAAACTAGGGGTTTTAAAAGGTCCCCACTGTTTTTCAACAAAATAAGAAAAATGAAATGATGAAATTTAACAAGTGATAGGGATCAAACAATATTAAGGCTGTAAAATAATGGAGTTGAAGATCCCAAACACAAGCATTAAGGCTAAATCCAAGGATTGCGCGAATACCCATTTCTAGACTTCTAGAGGAAGAATTGAAGCAAGGAAATACGTATGTTCTTTTCCCCATGCACAAACTATGCTTTCTGCCGTCTACTTCAGAGATGAACTCCCTTAATGCTTATGTTTATAATAATTCATGGCGAGATCAGAAAAATGTAACATCCAATAGAAAAATACTTCCAGTGGATGAGGAAGGCTTAGAAAACATAGCGTTGCCCAATTTTGAAATGGATGAGGTTGCCAGAAAATAGTGGGAGGGTTTAAAGAAGGGAGGGTACAGATACTGGAAACCTACTCTTTGCACAATTTACGAATTCCCCACCTCAAAAGTTTAGTAGGACCCCTCACTGTGGTCAACTGTTAAGATCTGGATGAAGCAAGAGCAGTGAATCTGGAATAGGAGTGGATTCTTGAAAAAGCAAAAGAAAAAATTGCCAAACTGAAGGCACAAGCTGGAGAATAAAAAAAAGAACTTGACAAACTGAAATCTCAAATACAAGGAGGTAAAGAATGTGAGACTAAACTCAACGAGGCAAAAGATGTGATATATTAATTTCAAAGTTATGGTTGAAGAAAGCAAGTGGATTGAGGAATGTTTGAATACTAAAGTCAATAATAAAACTGTTGAACATAATCAAAGTTTCAAGAAGAGGTTGTCACTCTAAGAAAAGAGTTGAAAGAAAGAAAAGAGAAAATTGACAAGGGCTTGAAACTGAAAGGAGGTTTTGAATTCTTGATGAATTGATCACCTCTCAAAAACCATCAAAAGAGAAATTTGGTCTTGGTTTTGAAAAGGGTGAAAGTCCTATAACTAGTGCATCTGCAAACATGTATGATAACTTCAAATCTAAAGGAAATTTTGATACAAAGGGGGAGAAAACTTGCATTGAAGATTTTAAGAAGAATGCCTCCAAAGATGCAAAGACAAATCAAGGTGGTTCAATTCCTGTCTAGAACAAAAAAAACTTTATGAAGCCTGCTCCTAAACAAACCGCTCCTAGCAGGTTTAATGGTAATTTCCATGCCTTGTAATAAGATTGGTCATAAGGTTGTTGAATGTAGAAGCAAGATGAGCTAGAATTCATTTATGCCTCCAAGATACAATGCTGTGAACTCTCAATCATTTCATGGTCAGTGTTATGCTTGCAAAATAATTGGTTATAAGGGGAGTGAATGTAGAAGTAAAGTGATGAGTAGTTTCAGGAATAAGAATAATGCTATGAATTCTCAATCTTTCTATGGTTATTGCTACACATGCAATAAGTTTGGTCATAGGGTTGTTGATTGCAGATCTAATGTGAGAAGAAGTAATTATGCTCTGCAATCTAGTATCACTTGTTGATTAGAGAGAGAGAGAGAGGGAGAGAGGGAGAGAATAAGAGAGACTGAGAGAGAGAGAGGGGAGATAGAGACAATTAGAGAGAGAATGAAGGAGGGAGGGAGAGAGAGATGAGATAGAGAGTGTAAGATAAAATTTTGTCTCCACTAGGGTTTAGGACCTAGGGAAACAATCTTCTATACTTCACATTCAAGGATGACCTTAGAGATCTCAACCCAATGAAGAATGAAGGAAGAGATCCAACAATAGGGCACCTTAGGATATGATTTCAGATAACAAGAGGGGTTCACCACCAAGTTTATACTTGGAAAGATAATGCAATGAATGATGAAATACAAAACCCTAGTTTGCTGCAAAATTGAACTAAATGACTTGAAAATGCAAGAAGAATAAAATAGAAAGTTGTAAAACTGAGGGTGTGCACCTAAAAACTTGATGGACATGGAATGGATCTCTGAAATCCTTAAAATGTTGATTTTTAAACTTGGTGGAACTCATTCACCATTCTAGACGAATCAATCGTAGATCTGGGTCTCTACATAGGATCAAGTTTCGGCCAAATGGGTATCCAAATCTACAAAGATTTCTAAAAAACTCCTATAGTGGGACTCATTCACCACTTGTGGTGAATGAGTCTAGTTTGGCTTTTCTTGAAATTCAAAGTTTTGATCTGCACCTCTTAGTCTACTCTTTCTGCTTCTCTAGGTTCTCGAATCTAAAACCTTGATTTCAGGGCTATAGATGACCTTTTAGTGAAGATTTTGACCTTACAAATGGGGAGATAATTCCAAAAAGTTTGTAACCTAATCTTCAATGATCTCCAAGTCTTCAAAGCCCCTAGATCTGCAATCACACAAAGAGAGGGAGAAAAACTTGTTGATTGTTAGGGAAGGGTTTGCCTTGGTCAAACCCCATTTGGGTAATTAACCCAAATGATGAAATAAGATAATGAAGCATGAACATGAAATGATGCAATTAGAACCTTGCCATGATGATGGATCTTGAATTGCTACAACAATTGATGAATAATTATGCCCTTGAATGCTCTTGAATGCTCTTGAAGACACTTAAATGCTCTTATAAACTCAACTTGATATTAAGAATGTTCTCACAAAACTATTAGGTGAAAATGAATGAAAGAAACTTGTATTTATACTTATGCAAGAATTCACGAAATTACAACACTACAAGTTGACATCAGACCTAAGAATAAAATCCCAGCAGAAATTTGAATTAAATTTGAATTTTGGTCACATGGGACTCATTTTCCCAAGGTGGCGAATGAGTCCCATCACACATAATGTATGAGACCAAAAACGTAAAATTCTTAGAAATGTGTGAAACCTGCTTCAACACCAAAAAGATCTACATGGGACTCATTTTCCCAAGGTGGCGAATGAGTTCCAAACACTAAATTTGGGCCACACAAGCCAGGAACATCTGAATTATGATTGGTTACTGATTGTTGTCAAGATTATCCTCAAAAATATGCAATAAATGAGGCTTGTGGATGCAAAATAGAGCCAGTTAAAGCATGAGAAAGCCCAATTTTTAATATAAGCCTAGAGGGATGTGAAAGTGTGCTAAAATATTTTATAACACTCCAAATAAGGTAAGATTAATGTTGATTATGATTAAAATTATATTAATTATGCTTAGTTAATTGATAAAACCCTAGAAAAGTGTGAAAATGTGTTACAACACTTCACAACACTTTTTCAAGGCACCATTAAATTCTATTAGTTCACAAGGGCCCAAGACCTAATGTGAATGTGTTATTCACATTAGAACACTAAATCAAGGCAACATTAATCCAAAATCCACAAGGGTGACCCAAACAAGTGTGAAAATGTCAAGGGACCCATTTTTGACACTTCATTTAGCCCCCACTTTAGTGGTCTGAGGATGAACTTGCTTCAAACTCACATTTAGCCCCCACTTTAGTGGTCTGAGGATGAACTTGCTTCAAACTCACACTAAAGTAGACATTCAAGAGGGGTCCAAATGTACCAATGTGGATGGAAAAGGATGACAAAGATCAAAGGAGGTGGCCAAGCCCCCAGGACCCAAGATCCTAAGTCAAATTGACATAAGCACAAGAGGACATGCACAATGGTGTATGATATGCAACAAAACAAGATACACAATCATGCAATTTCAATAACTAGAAGAAAGAAGCAAAAACAAAAAAGGTGGATCAAGCTTCAGCCATTTGTCCAATGTGATGTGGACTAGATCTAGGTTGTTTGTACGAAAAATGCATATTCACTCTGAGGCAACAAAACTCTTGGCTATCCATCGGGTGAGAAGTACTTAAAGGTGAGAAACATACACTCATGGCTGGTATGCACTCACACACATGCAAGTGGCTATGGGGAATTCATGCCTCAGATTGGGCTTCAGCCAAACCATACCAAAGATATACCTCTTGGTAAATTTAATACTAGTGCCACACAAAAAATTATTTTCGAAAGCTCATGAGGCAAGCAAAGCTTCATATGCTTGACACCCATGAACAAACAAGATGGCTCCACAGGCAGGCAAAGTGTGTTAAGCAAGGTGGCCATATAACAATTGTTATAAATGCAAAATAGTGTAAGGTACATTCAAAGGGATTTTTCTTAGTTCATGTAAGGTATATTCTTAGGGAAAATCGTGCTTAATGTATCCAAGAGAGGACAAGCCAAAGAAATATCACGCTCTCAAAGGAAATCAAACCCAATAACACCACCAAGAAAAAGGATGCATCACAAGAAGAAAGAAAATAACACAACAAAAAATGATTGTAGATGTATTCCCCCACTTTAAAAGAAGTTGCTAACATCACATCAGTGGAGCAATTTCTTTTAAAGTAGAAGAAGATGAGAGCTTATTCGAAAGCCCCGTTAAGTCATATGTTTCTGAATCGAACTATCAAGGAATAAGTATGTCACATGAGCCAACCAAGGCATGTCCTCCACATCCTGCTTGTTCTTATATGTTCATGAAAGGTGATCAAATAGCCAAAAGAGGCAATGACAAGTGACATACGAGGATAAGGTTAACTAACCCCTTGCCCACACTTAGTGCAAGTCAAGGATGAGCCGAATAGGATGAAAGTAAGTATCAATTAGAGAAATTACGTGCTTCAACACAAGAAAGAATGCCACACTCCTCGAGATGTTGAATTTTTTTTGTTTGAAGCCTTACATTCGTTAGTAGAATGACCATGAATTATATGATAGGTGCAAAATAAATGATTGTAGTAAAATTTATTGCATGTTCTTGGAGGGAGAGATATTAGACAATCCTGGAGGAGTCTCAACAAGATATTCTCTTGATCAATAGTAGAAGATGTTCCTTTAGTTGTGCAAGATGTCATACACGCATTAAATGATAAGGCGTTAGATGAAAAGGGAGATAACTTTAGGTGGTAAACCTAGATCTTTATTGAAAGAGTATGGTATGTTGGCTTGCTTCGTGTCTTAATTGTATCCATGTGAAGGAGGGAGATTGCATTTGATACCATAACAAACTTCCAAGTCAAATGAAGGGGGTTTATGCTTCTGTGAAGGATTGGCTTCTTCATGAGAACTCAAATCCTTTTTAAATTTCATAGAAGCTTGGATCTCCTCCTACTTTATTTATAGTAGTTCTTGAAATAGGCACTTGTATGTAGGTGATAGTTGAATAAGTTTCCATATGGATACATTAGTAGGGTTCTTCTTAAGATCTTCAACTATATTATGAAAAGGTGAATGAGGAGCACTAGGCAAAATATTTTGAAGCAATAGTGATGTTGTAGGAGAGGTTTGTGGTCCCCGACATGTTTGAGCAACTATGTTATATCTTTGTTGCTGCAAAACATTGTTAGATTGCATCATAGATTTTAAGAAATCTCTTATTTTTGTTGGAAAAACAAGGATAGACAACTGAGAGGGCGGTGGTGAATTAGTTGTCACAAAATAATAAGTTTTTCAAACTTTACTTCACTTAATCTCAGATATGATGACTAAGCAATTTACACATCAGAGAGACAGAGAACACCAAGATTTTTACATGGAAACCCTATTATGGGAAAAACCACGGTGGATGTTAGTCCACAATATTATACCTTGTTAAAAGTATAATGAAAACAATAAAGGGGAATGCACATGCATTCAGGAACACTGCCTAGAGCTCACTGCTCAGTTACAGAGGGGGCTCATTGCCCAACAATACATAATAGGATTAAATTTGGAGGGTACAAACTGAAAAAATAGCTTTTACACAAGCCTGATTATAGTTTCAATTAAGCACAAAAAACTCCTTCACTTTTCACTCAAACTACTTCACACTTCGCTTAGTCTTCTTCACACTCTACTCTACAGTTGAATGATATTCACACATACACACATAGGAGCACACCCAACACACTTTATACCGATGAAACAATCACTCTTATATATTCACATCATGGATTACATCAATAACTTAGTCGGCCAAAAAAATAAAACATATTTGCAATGTTAGCCCAAATTTACAATTAAATTTTCAATGTGGATCTACTCACCATCGACAAATACAATGATGCAACCCAAAACAATATTCATGAGCATGCTAAACATTCAAATTTTACTTTTCAAGGATCCACATGTTACCACCATCATGTCGGCCAGGAACATGAAA
>VDFB02203778.1:0-11201 GCA_007258455.2 Sequoia sempervirens | reverse complement strand
AAATAATATTTTTATTTAATAAACTAAAAGAATAATCAAATAATAAATAATCATATTTGATAAACTAAAAGAATAAATAAATAAATAAATAATATTTTTATTTGATAAACTAAAAGAATAAATAAATAAATAATATTTTTATTTGATAAACTAAAAGAATAATCATATTTGATAAACTAAATAAAATGTAAAAATAAATAAATAAAATAATATTTTATTTGATTAAACCAAAAGAATCATATTTTAAAATAATAAATAACATTTTTATTTGATAAACCAAAAGAATCATACTTGATAAACTAAAAGAATAAATAAATAAATAAATAATATTTTTATTTTGATAAACTAAAAGAATAAATAAATAAATAAATAATATTTTTATTTATTAAACTAAAAGAATAATCATATTTGATAAAACTAAATAAATAAAATAAATAAATAAAATACTACTTTTATTTTATAAACTAAAAAGAATCATATTTAAATAATAAATAATCATATTTTGAGCCAAAACTAAAAGAATAAATAAAATAAATAAATAATATTTCTTTTTATTTGATAAACCAAAAGAATAAATAAATAAATAATATTTTTATTTGATAAACTAAAAGAATAATCATATAATAAATAATCATATTTGATAAACTAAAAGAATAAATAAATAAATAAATAATATTTTTATTTGATAAACTAAAAGAATAAATAAATAAATAATATTTTTATTTGATAAACTAAAAGAATAATCATATTTGATAAACTAAATAAATAAAAATAAATAAATAAATAATATTTTTATTTGATAAACTAAAAGAATCATATTTAAATAATAAATAATATTTTTATTTGATAAACTAAACTAAAAGAATAAATAAATAAATAATATTTTTATTTGATAAACTAAAAGAATCATATTTGATAAACTAAAAGAATAAATAAATAAATAAATAATATTTTTATTTGATAAACTAAAAGAATAAATAAATAAATAATATTTTTATTTGATAAACTAAAAGAATAATCATATTTGGCTGGGAACTAAACAAATAAAAATAAATAAATAAATAATATTTCTATTTGATAAACTAAAAGAATCATATTTAAACAATAAATAATCATATTTATAAACTAAAAGAATAAATAAATAAATAAATAATATTTTATTTGATAAACTAAAAGAATAAATAAATAAATAATATTTTATTTGATAAAACTAAAAAGAATAATCATATAAATAAATAATCATATATTTGATAAACTAAAAGAATAAATAAATAAATAAATAATATTTTTATTTGATAAAATAAAAGAATAAATAAATAAATAATATTTTTATTTGATAAACTAAAAGAATAATCATATTTGATAAACTAAATAAATAAAAATAAATAAATAAATAATATTTTTATTTGATAAACTAAAAGAATCATATTTAAATAATAAATAATCATATTTGATAAACTAAAAGAATAAATAAATAAATAAATAATATTTTTATTTGATAAACTAAAAGAATAAATAAATAAATAATATTTTTATTTGATAAACTAAAAGAATAATCATATTTGATAAACTAAATAAATAAAAATAAATAAATAAATAATATTTTTATTTGATAAACTAAAAGAATCATATTTAAATAATAAATAATCATATTTGATAAACTAAAAGAATAAATAAATAAATAAATAATATTTTTATTTGATAAACTAAAAGAATAAATAAATAAATAATATTTTTATTTGATAAACTAAAAGAATAATCATATAATAAATAATCATATTTGATAAACTAAAAGAATAAATAAATAAATAAATAATATTTTTATTTGATAAACTAAAAGAATAAATAAATAAATAATATTTTTATTTGATAAACTAAAAGAATAATCATATAATAAATAATCATATTTGATAAACTAAAAGAATAAATAAATAAATAAATAATATTTTTATTTGATAAACTAAAAGAATAAATAAATAAATAATATTTTTATTTGATAAACTAAAAGAATAATCATATAATAAATAATCATATTTGATAAACTAAAAGAATAAATAAATAAATAAATAATATTTTTATTTGATAAACTAAAAGAATAAATAAATAAATAATATTTTTATTTGATAAACTAAAAGAATAATCATATTTGATAAACTAAATAAATAAAAATAAATAAATAAATAATATTTTTATTTGATAAACTAAAAGAATCATATTTAAATAATAAATAATCATATTTGATAAACTAAAAGAATAAATAAATAAATAAATAATATTTTTATTTGATAAACTAAAAGAATAAATAAATAAATAATATTTTTATTTGATAAACTAAAAGAATAATCATATAATAAATAATCATATTTGATAAACTAAAAGAATAAATAAATAAATAAATAATATTTTTATTTGATAAACTAAAAGAATAAATAAATAAATAATATTTTTATTTGATAAACTAAAAGAATAATCATATTTGATAAACTAAATAAATAAAAATAAATAAATAAATAATATTTTTATTTGATAAACTAAAAGAATCATATTTAAATAATAAATAATATTTTTATTTGATAAACTAAACTAAAAGAATAAATAAATAAATAATATTTTTATTTGATAAACTAAAAGAATCATATTTGATAAACTAAAAGAATAATATTTAAATAATAAATAATATTTTTATTTGATAAACTAAAAAGAATAAATAAATAAATAATATTTTATTTGATAAACTAAATAAAGATATATTTGATCATATTTGATAAACTAAATAAATAAAAATAAATAAATAAATAATATTTTTATTTGATAAACTAAAAGAATCATATTTAAATAATAAATAATCATATTTGATAAACTAAAAGAATAAATAAATAAATAAATAATATTTTTATTTGATAAACTAAAAGAATAAATAAATAAATAATATTTTTATTTGATAAACTAAAAGAATAATCATATAATAAATAATCATATTTGATAAACTAAAAGAATAAATAAATAAATAAATAATATTTTTATTTGATAAACTAAAAGAATAAATAAATAAATAATATTTTTATTTGATAAACTAAAAGAATAATCATATTTGATAAACTAAATAAATAAAAATAAATAAATAAATAATATTTTTATTTGATAAACTAAAAGAATCATATTTAAATAATAAATAATATTTTTATTTGATAAACTAAACTAAAAGAATAAATAAATAAATAATATTTTTATTTGATAAACTAAAAGAATCATATTTGATAAACTAAAAGAATAAATAAATAAATAAATAATATTTTTATTTGATAAACTAAAAGAATAAATAAATAAATAATATTTTTATTTGATAAACTAAAAGAATAATCATATAATAAATAATCATATTTGATAAACTAAAAGAATAAATAAATAAATAAATAATATTTTTATTTGATAAACTAAAAGAATAAATAAATAAATAATATTTTTATTTGATAAACTAAAAGAATAATCATATTTGATAAACTAAATAAATAAAAATAAATAAATAAATAATATTTTTATTTGATAAACTAAAAGAATCATATTTAAATAATAAATAATATTTTTATTTGATAAACTAAACTAAAAGAATAAATAAATAAATAATATTTTTATTTGATAAACTAAAAGAATCATATTTGATAAACTAAAAGAATAAATAAATAAATAAATAATATTTTTATTAATAAATAATATTTTTATTTGATAAACTAAAAGAATCATATTTGATAAACTAAAAGAATAAATAAATAAATAATATTTTTGATTTCTCCTAGTAATCATATTTGATAAACTAAATAAATAAGAATAAATAAATAAATAAAAATAATATGATAAACTAAATAAATAAAAATAAATAAATAATATTTTTATTTGATAAACTAAAAGAATTAGATTTGATAAATAATCATATTTTTATTTGATAAACTAAAAGAATCATATTTGATAAACTAAAAGAATAAATATTTGATAAACTAAAAGAATAAATAAATAATATTTGATAAACTAAAAGAATAAATAAATAAATAAATGATCAAATAAATAATCATATTTTTATTTGATAAACTAAAAGAATAAATAAATAAATAAATAATCAAATAAATAATCATATTTTTATTTGATAAAAATATGAAGAATCATATATTTTTATTTGATAAACTAAAAGAATAAATAAATAAATAAATAATCAAATAAATAATCATATATTTTTATTTGATAAACTAAAAGAATAAATAAATAAATAAATAATCAAATAAATAATCATATTTTTATTTGATAAAAATATGAAGAATCATATATTTGATAAACTAAAAGAATAAATAAATAAATAAATAAATAAATAATATTTAATAAATAATATTTTTGATTTCTCTTAGTAATCATATTTGATAAACTAAATAAATAAGAATAAATAAATAAATAAAAATAATATGATAAACTAAATAAATAAAAATAAATAAATAAATAAATAATATTTTTATTTGATAAAAATAAAAGAATCATATTTGATAAACTAAATAAATAAGAATAAATAAATAATATTTTTATTTGATAAACTAAAAGAATAAATAAATAAATCAAAAATAAATCAATTAAATTTTTTTTTTAAAGAATGATAACTCTCCAAAGTAAAAAAAATTAAAGAATGATAACTCTCCAAAGTAAATTGGATTCTCGTCCTTTTCATTCTCCCTAACCTTGGCACTATACTTTTGGAGACTTTTTTAATTTATGGAATTCAGGAGATTTAAGTATTCAAATTATGAGTCTGTAGGGTTTGTAGGCACCGAGAAACAACCTTCTTAAAGAAGATCCAAAACTCTTATCATGTCGTAGATTTGAAATTATAGTGGACAGGCTTCCGGGTGTTAAGTGTCGGAATCCTTAATGCTCTTCAATTTGCCAACTAATTTCCAATAATCACTTTGAAGTCGCAAAGGATTGCCTAGATAATGTAGAATGATTTATGTGTATTTTTTTGGATTTTATTTACTAAAGTCTTTATTTTTAATTTCAAAACAAAAGCAAGAGAACATTCATGGTGCAAGCATTAATTCTCACTAGTTTGCAGAGAAGATGCCCATTGGATTTCCAATTGGAAGTGTTCGCTAGATGGCAGTAGTTATAACTTATAGGATTCTCTTAGCTTATGCACAAAATGGACCAAGACAAGCACAAACCCAAGTATAGAATGAGTGAGAAATTGGACAAAGAGTCATGAGCCGCCGAAAGAAGAACTCTTTTCTCCTTAGGAATAGTTAATTAGTAGCCATTCAAGATTAAATTATTGAAGAAAAGTTTATAATACAAGGGAATTGTAAAGCACCAGTATTCATACTAACAGGTACAGAAAAGCATACATATCGATACAGAAACCCCTAATTACGAAACATCAACTATTCACATAAAGAGGTTTGTAAGCTGTAGAATATGCACTACTAAATAAGTCCCATTTAGCTGGCTGAGAAGGCTGAAGTTATTGATATTTGATGAATTGAAGTTCAGTCTGACTTCAAGGGCTGGCGTATAGAAGATGGGTACAAGATCTTCTTAGCTGCAGTTGCATCTACAGCGGTCTTGCTAAGGGGCTGGGGAGTTGCTCTCACGTAGAGTAAATATGAAGCCCAGTCCAACAGTTGAGGGGCCAAGAGTCTGTAAAGGAAGAGAACATTGTCCCACTTGGGGATGCTCACCCACCGCTCTCCTCTGCACGCACCATTCACTATAGCCTTCCCGAACTCCTCCGCCGAGGCTACCGGCCAAGGCCCTACTTGTACCTGAAACTTATCTCAACTTCAGTTTTCATCCCAACCCATTTTCCTATATAATTCAAATGATCTGGTTCACAAACAAAAATTTCATACTTACATCTCGGACATCTTCGTTGAGTTGCAAGTCTCCTTGTTTATTTACAAACTTGCCCTGCGTCATCTCAGACTCGATCCATCCAGGAGTTGCAACGGTGATGCCAACAGAGGGACCCAGTTCGATTCTCAAGCTGTCAAAGAAATTGATCACTGCCGCTTTGGCAGCCTGAAATTTAATACCCAAAACATCTCAGCCTTGAAATTCTAATAACCTAAATGTCTCAGAAATGTTATATGGGGCAGAGGTCTATGATTCAATATCTAAAACTTCTTTATAGACATAATATCTAGTGTTGTTATTAAGAAGAAAAAAGAGGGTAATAGCTAGAATATTACATTGTAGATGCTCATCCTCGGCAGTGGTAACCAGCCTGCGTTAGAAGCAGTCACCACTATTCTACCAGAAGCCTGCTTCAGATGGGGAATTGCATAATAAGTTGGGTAAACAGATCCCCAAAACGTAACATCCTGATAATCAATGGAGAATGTGTATTAGTTCACACTAACATGTTCCAAATGCTCACAAACATATTTAAGACCAATAACATTATTACCATCACTTTTTGAAGCCGAGAAGGGTCAATGGCTTCTTCAAACAGGGAACTGTGAGCTATCCCAGCATTGTTCACCAGATGGTCCACTGATCACACAATATCAGTTTAGTCTCCGCCCAATTGATAAATTGATACAAGCAAACTAATTACAAATTCTATAACAAACCCACAAAAAAATAGAATTAGAAAACCATCTCTACCAGATTTCATAATTCAGGGCAAAATGAGGAGTAAGAAATGTGAGTCTTACAGCGACCATAGGTCCTGATTGTTTCCTCTATGAATTTTTTGCAGTCCTCCTCTTTGGAGACATCGGCAGCAATTACATGAACATCGGGAGCGCCAATGGAGGTGGACTTATCAGCAACAGCCTTAAGATGGTCTTCTCTTCTGGCAACCAGCACCAATTTTACTCCTTTCTTGGCATATTGATAAGCCATTTGCTGCCATCAAACAGAGCATACACTCAATACAGCTCAGATTTTACAAAACAATTGAACATTGCACACTAGGCTTTCTTCAAAACACCTACTTCTCCAATTCCAGAAGATGAACCGGTGATCAGAACCACTTTCCCCAGCATATTCTCAGAAAATATGAAATGGTAAAGCCACCCGCACATCTTCATCAATGCCAAAGGAGGCAACGCCAATGCCAAGAAGAACATCGCCAGTGGAGGAAATGTCAAATTCAGAAACATCTGCATCAAATCCATCTTGCCAATCAATTTCAAAAATTGCACAGAATAGTTTGGACGCCTGATTATTTTCTGAGTGCTGCCCCTATGTCTTGAGCAGTGTCTCCTTATAACCAAATGGGATATACATTTGGAAGACGCGTGTAAGTGTATTGACAGATAGTCCATGGAGCATCACCTGCTTATTGCTTGCATGGGGAGCTTTGTGAGCACCACGTTAATAGGGAAAAATGTTGCAGTGCTATGTGGTTTATAAGCAAGCAGAGGTATTACGCATAAGTATTTAAATCAGAATGCTAGAAGTAATAAATATGTCATGTTGCACTTTTAAGTCATGCAATTGTAAATCTAAAATCAGTTTTTTCACTTGAAAAAGTTGTATTGTGTTCGCACTTCCTAGTTGTCATGGTGTTTGGTATTATTTTAAATTATGTGTAGTTGTAATGGTTGTATATTTATATATTTTTTAATTTAATTCTTAATTTACTTTGGTGAAATGTCTTATTATGTCGAAGGTGTATTTATATTTGAGCTTCACAGAGTTCATTTTGTCCTTGGGCGGTGGAAAAGCAAAGAGAGGTCTTGCAAGATGGTTGAATGATTGCCAACCGTTGATTCTATTCGCAACGAAGTTTATATTTGTATGAAATATGGCAGTGGCAATCACGTCAATGGTTTCGAGTACGGACATGACATTCATAATGCAAAATTGACAAAACTTTCCAACAAAGGTACTTTCCACCAAATGGTTACTCATCAAATAATTGATCATAAATATGGCGGTAGCGATCACGTCAATGGCTTTGTTTGGTGAAATGAGTGATTGTCGTCTACAACTTTGCTGGCGGATAGATCAATAATTATAGAGGATACGTGAAAGACAAAATATGCCACAATTGCACTTCGGCTTTATCAAGCAATTCATCTCACCTAACTTGAATGGTATTAACTGCATTTTGTTCCCTGCATACTTATCTATCTCACCTAACCCACGTACTCATGTATGCAATATTATCTTGATACTTATCTATCCTTTTCGAATGGTTTTATTTTGCACAACTCATTGCCAAGAAGAGTTTATGCTAGTTGCAAAGTAGTTTAACTAAGAAGAGTTCCTGATAGTTGTAGTCATTCCTACTTAGCTCTTCCAGTGAACAAGGTATTTCAAAACTCACTTTTTTAGCTCTCAAACGTTTGCATCAGATTTTGAATCCTTTGAAAGGAAATATGCATCCACTCAAGATAATCTCCACATAACCCAAATAAAGAAATCTATGCAAACAAGTATTCAGAATCCATACGCAAAAGAATATATAACATACCATCAAAGATGACAGAAGATATACCTTGAGAAAACCTTCAAAAGAGAAAAACCTAGCCTTCAAAAGCATCCATCACTTATGTATTATTCAGCAATAAACATTACAATACATCTTCAGAGCTTTCCATGAACACCATTGAAGCATCAAGCCCTCAACAAGCACTCCATGCAAACAAGCATGTAACCACACATCCCATGTCATGCTTCAACCCTCACAAGTGCTAACAAGAACTAACTTGCCAACTGACCAACCTAAACAACTACCCATGTGGTTGCTTTTATAGAAACAAGCTCCCACAAAACCACCAAGTGGTATTACATAAAACCATGTGACTAAAACCGCGAGATTACAAAACCATGTCCCCACATTTAATATTGGGTACTTTATTTAAATTACTTTCCCCAATAGTAAATAAATACATTTTTTACAACTTATAACTTATGTCCCAATATTACATACAACATAAAGTGGCCCCAATAATATTAACTCCTAGTGATACACGTACTTCTAGATCCCCTAGGTGCACCACACACATAATAATAAATTAAACATTATAAACATTATGCAAGGTGTACAACACTTAATTCTTAACATTCTCCCACTTGCTGTATACATTGCATAAGGGGAACAAGAAACCTCAAAACATGAACAAGGGAACAATCCCTCTACCCACATATACCATCAAGGAATCAAAGTGCTCAATGTGCTCCATCAAGATACTTGTAACAAGAAACAAAGTAACCACCATCCCAAGCATGAATGCTCTCATCCTCCATCATCTCAATGCACAAAGATAAGAAGCCATCCAAAGTGAAGCCACACAATCCGTCACAACGAAGCATAAGTCCTGCCTCAACTAATATCCCAAACACAAACACTCAATCCAAAGGTATCAATATGTACCAATAGCTGTCAAGATACACTAACCATAGCTGAAATAGCACCCACACCAACTTCCAACACATCCAACTATCCATATCTCCAAGGTATACAAAACATAGTAAACTCATGCCATCAACATATACACCCATAAACCACAATCACAAACTCCATGTGCAAACCTGTCAAAGAATGACATACACATCCAAGAGCTCCCACTACATGGGTAATGCAAATCTGAAAATGATCAAGGCATACCAAGTCTACCAATAGCATTACATAGAAGGTGAAAACAACATCATGTAGCAGCAAGGAACATCCACAACATTTGATATGCAAAACCTGTAAACCAATGCCTTGTAAGAACAACTCTCACCAGAAGTCTACATAGCTCTCCCATGTTCTCCACATCCAACAAAGGAAAGAGATAAAGGAACCTCCATGTCATCACACAAGAACATAAGTGAAAACTATCCAAACCATAATAAAGATTGGGATATAGTCAACCAAGATTTCCTAGCAAATTTTGTCACACCGGTGGTGTTACCTACAGAAGGAGTAAGTAAACTCTAGAAACCAATGCAACACAGAGATAAATCAATCAAATATTTTGACAAAATATTCAAAGAAGTTGTTAGATGTCTAGAAGAACCTCTAAGTAATAAACAAAAGTTCGAGTGGTTTATTTCTGGAGTCCTACCATAAATAAGAGTAGAACTTGATGGAAGACATTTTAACACATATTCCAAATAAATTCACCTATCGGATTGAAAATCAATGGTGGCGAAAACAAGATAAAGAAATGGAGAAACTTTGACTTGGGGTAGAATAGTTAAGACTCCAACAGGTTATAATGGTCAAAAGAGACATGTATACACCTAGACCTAACATATGGTGCACTTACTATGGAAGAGAAAACCATGTTAGAAATGAATGTCCTAAAGAACTAGGGGAAAAGATAGCCAATGCATTACATTTAGACCTTCGAACAACACCTAACAAAGTAAATTCAGTCTACTGTGAAATGTCCAAAGAGTGGGATGACCACGATACTGAAGACTATCCATCATAGTTATTTTAGCTAAGAGAAGACCCCACTGCAATCAACAATAATGACCAAGACACATTGGCATATGTATAAGGGTTGGTGGAAAGTAAATTATATGCACCAAATACCATATATAGAGTACCACCATGGCAACAAAAATAAGGAAATGCAAACAATATCTAGAACCCGAAGCAAGACAATAACAATGTTTCATTCCATGGAGGAAGAGGTCAAGGCCAAGGGAGAGGAAGGAGAGAAGATGCTACATGTTTCAATTATGGAAAATTGGGCTACTTTACAACTGAATGTTGGGGGAAAGAAGAAAACAATGAGGATTTTGCAGCCAAGAAGATCATAAAGCATTTAATTATGAAGAGGAACACCAATATTATAAAAGCACATCACCACAAACTCAAACTGATGAACCGTAAAACTCCAATACAAACAAAGGAGCAAGACTTCTTTGGAAGGTACCTAAGAATCTGGAAGAAGAAACAAGGAGATGTTAGAAGGTAGGAAGGGATGAAGGATATACTACAAAAGAAAGTAGCACCAGAGATGAGTACCACAAAGATCCTAGAACAATAGAAAAAGGTAAATTAGCAATAGTCATTAGACAAGGTACTGATATCAGAAAATAAGAAGAGGTACCGATAGAAGAAGAGAGCTCAGAAGGGGAAGAGAATTTCCACCCTACCAAACAACAACATGACTAGATCCTAGAACATGCTAGGCATATCATTGAGAAAGACAAGGGCAAGGAGGATTCTAGAGACACATTCACTGCTTTGAAAACCATCTCTAACATCAATAACT
>VDFB02203777.1:0-31758 GCA_007258455.2 Sequoia sempervirens | reverse complement strand
GCTAGACGTCAGATTCAACATTCAAAGCATTCAACAGAAGGTGAGTTCATGAGCTTGCACAAAGAACGAAGAAGAAAGATGAAAAATGATGAAAATTTTCTAACACTGCCAGACTTGGGCGCCCCAGAGGAGAATAGGTGCCCATATTTTTAGGGCACTAGATGATGGAATTAGGGTTTACACTTCCAATCAAATTTGCTCATTTCTCTGCCAGCTCTACAACTAATTCAACGGTGCAGTCAACAGATCATTCAGTCATCCAGAATTCAAGGCTGAACAGGGAGGTTCCAAACTGTGGTCAGAATGAAGAACATGAAAATTATCAAAAATTGACTAAGTCTAGTGACTTTGGGCACCCCTGGTGAAGAAGGGTGCCTAGATTTTTGAGGCACCTAATCTAGCTTTTAGGGTTTGAGAATATGCTCAATCTTTTCAGTATTCAGCTAGCTCCGCCATGCCTGCCTCTGTCAGATCATCCGACTGTCCAATCTCTAGCAGATTCAGATCAAAGAGGAACATACAGAATGAAAGTTTCAAACTCTGAAGAAAGTCAAATGAAAAATTGACTAAGTCTGGAAAGTTTAGGTGCCCCAAGAGAGAAAAGGCACCCAAGTTTTCAAGGGCTTAAACAGATGAATCTGGAGATGAAGCTCTAACGTGATCTCTTCACAATTGATCTGGCTCTCCAACGAGATATCCAGTGCATCAATCAGAGATCGCAGTCACCAGATACAAGGAGTTGAAGAGAGGGTCTGACGAGAGCTAAGAACCAAGGTTCAGAAGCAAACAGAAAAAAAAGTAAAAAATAAACTAAGTCTGGTGAACATGGGCGCCCCCAGCCAAGATGGGCGCCCAAGCTTTTGAGGGTCTAAAATTCACTGTTTGGCGAAGTTCATCTTAGGAGACCCCTCCTAATATCTCGTCAGCTTTGCAACAAGCATAACCGATAGTCAATATGATGCCCAGAGTTCCAGATTCAATGAGATCATCTGTAGAAGAGGAGGTAATATAGAAATTGAAGATCATGAAAATGGCTAACTCTGGACAAAATGGGCGCCCCTGGAAGGAAAAGGCTCCCATGAATTCAAAGGTCGAAATGAAGATTTTAGTCAGAGGCGCCTCCTGAACAATCTTTTCGGAATCAGTTAGGCTCCGCGATGAATTCTTCAACTCGCTCACCAGATCAATCTGCAATGTGGAAATCAGAGGCGAAGTAGGAAGTCAAAATGAAGAAAAGTTGAAAATACCAAAAATTTGACTAACACTGCTTAAAGTGGGTGCCCCTGGTGAAGAAGGGCACCCATCTTCTCATGCCTTAGGAGAATTTTCGTGATTTTCAAAAGTTTCAAAATTGCAAGAAGGAAGATGGCGTCCAAATTCAATGAAGCTGAGATTTTAGGGTTTTGAAAATAAAAGCAAAAGAAAGCAAACCTAAAACAAAACCCTAAGTCTATTTAACACCTTTCTTTCATGTAATTTTCATTATTTTTGCAGGTAGCATTCAAAGGAGAAAGTTGGAGCAGCAAGTTTGAAGAATTTCTATAATTCAAGAATTCATATTTGCTGGTTATTCATCAAAGTTTTCAGACCAGTAGCTTAAACCCTTGCTTTTTCATCCAGAAGATCAAGTTTTTCAAGGAGAAGGCCAAGGTTTTCCAATTTTCAGCCATCTAGGTCTTTTCACCTTATTCTTCTGAAGAAATTTTCAAGAACTTCATCAAGTTGCAGCAGCTGCTTTTATTTTGCATGTCAGTGAAATCCTCAGTGCATTCAATTTTCAACCATCTCATCCTCGAATCGGGCTTTCCTAAGAAACCCTATATATCAATAGCTTTTCAAGAAAGTTTCAACTTAGGTTATTGCTTTTTCGGATCAGCCCTCGTGATTTCCGTAAATCTAATCAACTGTCCATTTCTAATCATATTTTGAACAAAACCCAAGTGCATCCTTTTTTCGTGAAAAATTGAAGAAATTAGGGTTTGATGTTTTTTTAGTATAAGGTCAAAATTTTCAATAAGGGACGATCTGGGTTGTCTTGCAACGAAATTCTGAGAAAAACCCATATCTCAAAAAATATTTCAAAAAATTTTCCCATTGGAGCAAGAAAATCAGCACTCTAAAAATAGAAATTGCTCAAAACTTGTTAGAACTGGGGCGAGTTCACAGTCGTTCTTCAAGTTTTCCGAAATGGAGTACACTCCCAATGTTTTCAAGACCGAATCAGCTCTCTATTATGATTTCATCAAATGGCTGAGACAGACTTGCATCATATCAAGCCGGTATTTGATTTACATGCTTTGGAGAGCGCAGGCAACACCTCAATCAGAAACCTGGGACACTCTGGACTCCTCCCAACAGCATCAATTCCTATATCAGTTCAGAGTCTTGAGTTCGTAATCACTTGCATCAAGCATTATAACCCGACTACAAGGGAGATCCAGTTAGTTGATGGCAGATTGATTTGCAGTTTGAAGCCTAATATGATCGAGAAGTGTTTTTCCATTCCTCCATGGCCTAAAAGCGTTACTATCTCAAAGGGTGAATGTGATAGGATATGGGAGATGCATAAGGAAAAATATAACAAGAAGATTGTACTAAAGTGAATGAAAGAAAAACATAAGACTCTGCCAAGTCACACTTCCATGATGTCAGCAAAGTTTGAGAAAGCGGCCAATGAGGTCGAAGATTTCCTGAGATCTATTGCAGATGTTGAAGATATTCTAGAAAAGTGGTGTTTTGCTATTGAGGGAATTGATGTACCAAACCGGGACACAGTTTCTAATTTTCTAGCGGATGTGATTGAGCTTTAAAGCAGCTTTCTTCTAGAAGCTTTCTTTCCCACTTTCTTTCTATTCTTGGAATGAACCTTATCCATTCTTTAAGAAGAGAAAGAAGATAAAATGTAATAGTTGGTGTTTCTCGCTTTTTCTGCTTTCTTAGGTGTTAGATGTTAGCTTCTTTTTAGATTTAGTAATAAAGCTTGCTTGCTGAGCAAGCCCTAGATTGTGAAAGCAAGGAGATTTTAGGGTTCCCTACTCCTCTGCTTCTCTATAAATAAGAGCCTTTGCTCATTAGTTTCTTTAACCGTGCTAGTGATAACAAAATGTTGAGCCTATTGTGCCTTCTATTTTTTATTCGAGTGTTGTTCAATTGTGTTGTGATAAGCAAATTGTTGAGCCTCTTTAGCCAACAAGGAGTTAGTGTGATTGATGTTTCTTTTGTGTAAGAACAAGATTGCAAGCCTCTTTAGCTGCAATTCCTTGTTCTAGGCATGTTAGAAGTGAGTTTTGTTCCATAAATTTGAGTAATAAAATCATGAGCCTCCTTTGCCTTGGTCCAAAATCTCATATTTCCATTATTTATGTTCTACTTTTATGATCTTGATTTCAACTTGCATTGAAGTGTGTAGATGTTTGTTGAGAGAAAGTTTATTGAAGTATTTTGTCAGAAAATCTACCTTGTTCATTTCTAGTTTCTCTTGCTCTGCTATTACTTGAGAAGTTAGAAACATCTTTAGTTTAAGTTAGTTGTAGTTGAAGGTCTTAAAACAAAAAATCTCAGCTGTGGCATTTGTGTTTAATAAACCTTGTGCTCTAAGCTGATCAAACAGATAGGCAACTTAGTTTTAGTTTACTTTCTTTCAAACACCATCAGCAAGAGGGAGCTTCCCCTCCTAATTTGAAGAGCAGTTTATCTGTGCATAGTTGTTCGTTTCAAATACGCATTCCAGAGGTGCGAATTTAAACGCCAACACTTTGCAAAAAAATTGAAAACACCAACACTTTTTGACTTAAACATCTATCAAACCAACCCCTAACTTAGCTACTTTTTATGTGAAATGTATTGTTTTCCATGCACTTATTTGAGTTAGTTATCATCTTTGAACTATTTTATCTTCAAGGTCACAAGTCTACCCTAAATATTTTCAACTTCATAAACATCCTTTATCCCAAACATCAAAACATTATACTCAAGTCAAAAGTGTTGTCGCAAAATGTTTGCAAAGATCACTCTCCACATCATCCACCTTTTCATCTCCCATTATCATCATTGCTCCAAAAAGACTTAGAGTGTCCCTTTTACCTAGATTTGAGTCAACTAGAGAGTTCAAACATTACAAATCTCAACACAACTCTCCCATAGGTGACCCAAAATTTATGGTAAAGACAAGATCACAACACAAGAGAATCATGGAGAAAACCAAAGCCACATTTACCTCAAGTGATCCAAATCCTCTAGAATTTGATCCAAGAAGTCAAGTTACCCCATCACAACAACCATCATCTCCATTAGGGCTATATGAGATTGAAGACATTACCAATAACCCGTTTGGACTTACTGAGGAGGAAATCGTGGAACATCAAGTCTTTGAAAATGTAGCTCCAATTTCCCCATCATTTGTTGCACAAAATTTGACACAAGCCTTCACAATTCCATCACTAGGGCTAAATCAAACATCCACTCCTAGTATTGCAACTAGTCTTGCCAAGGACTTTGGTCTAACTCTTCCATTTGAAAGAAACACACTTGTGGGTACCCTTGATACCAATCCTCCATCCCAAACCACTGCTTGGACACCTACCTTTGGTGCTCCTCCCGTTCCTGGAGATCCCCAACATCCATATAAACCCTTTGAACTTCATTACTCCTCAACAACCTCTACATATTGAGGACAACCCTCCTCATCCATACCCATTAGTACCACAAGTATTCCCACCATCACACAAAGCAGTGTGGACTAAGTGTCTCAAATCAACACGCAAGAGTATGCCAACACCATAACACAGAGTCAACCCTTAATGAAAATTGGGACATCTCTACCCAATCCTCCAACTGGTTCATCCATACCATTGGCTTCACAAAACACATTCATCCCATCCATTATCAACCCATCTCAAAAAAATCCCTTGGTCAAAAATCCCATCAACCCAAGAAATACCTTGTCCACATCCCTAACACAAGGAAATCCTCAAGACATGGGACAAGGGAATCTTTTTAATCAATGGACTCAAAGTCCTAGTGTGTCATTACCATCTCAAAATCTAATGGAACCATCCTCATCATTCCCCACGGTCCCCTTCACTATGCAAAATAAAATGGGACCTCAACCCTTAATGCAAATTAGGACATCTCTACCCAATCCTCCAATTGGTTCATCCATACCATTGGCTTCACAAAACATATCCATCCCATCCATTATCAACCCATCTCAAAACAATCCCTTTGTCACAAATCCCATCAACCCAGGCAATACCTTGTCCACATCCCTAATGTAAGTAAATCCTCAAGACATGGGACAAGGGAGCCTTTTTAATCAATGGACTCAAGGTCCTAGTGTGTCATTACCATCTCAAAATCTAATTGCACCATCCTCATCTTTCCTCGCGTTCCCCTTCACCATGCAAAATCAAATGGGACCTCAAACTTACATTCCTCCACCCCAATCCACTATCTTACAAGGAATGTTAAACCAATGGAATTCACAACCTATCATCACCAATCCACTTCCCACTCAAAACATCAACACTCAAAATCCATCATAGATGTCCCAACAATCACCTAATCCTACATTGTAAGTGCATTCCCTAGCTTTATAGCAAGCACAACAAGCTTATCAGCAAGTTGTCCAGCAATAGCAACAACAACAAGCAGCCTTAGTGGCACAACAATAGCAAGCAGCCATAGTAGCACAACAAGCAGCCTTAGCAGCACAAAAAGTAGCACAACAACAACAAACCCAACAGTAAGCAGCCTCAATGGCACAACAACAACAACAACAATAGCAAGCAACCTTAGCACAACAACAACATCAAACCCAACAACAAGCCTTAGTGGCACAGCAACAACAACAATCCCAACAACAAGCAACCCTTATGGCTCAACAACAACAACAACAAGCCTTACTAGCTTAGCAGTATGCCCAACAACAATAACAACCAGGTTCCTACTATAATCCTCATCAGAACATCATCAATACAAACGCATTAGGAACATATACATCAACACCACAATCACCTTCACAAAATTTCACACCACCATACACCCCATACAACACATCATCATATCAAAATCAAGCATACAACCCATTCATTATCCCAACATATGTTCCTCCACCAAACCCACAAGACGATCTAGCATCCCAACTTAATGTGCTATCACAAGAAATGCAAGATCTTCGGATGGGCAAGAGAAAGAAACCCCATACACAAAATCTATGTCCCTATCTATTCGATCAAAACATCGCAATGGTACCATTTCCTTCCATCTTTGAAATTCCCAAATTTGATAAATTCAAAAGGAGAAGAAGTCATGTGGACCATGTCAAAGAGTTCAATGTCATGTGTATGGATTTTGCCTACAACGATTCTTATTTAATTTTCCTCTTCCCTCGAAGTTTAACAGGTCCTGCAATGGACTAGTTTTCTCAACTACCTCTCAGTATCAAAACTTTCCAAGAAATCACTGATAAAATTCATAGATCACTTCTCCTTTAACCTTGAAATGGACACCAATCTAGAAGAATTATACTTTCATACCTGCTGGGGCATTCAGCGGCAGCAGCGCGATCGGCATAACGAATCCACCACTGAAATGGGTTCATGGAGCGTCATTCAGCCAGCACCAGCCGCGACACCATCAACGTCCACCACGCGGCCACCACGGTTTGATTAATGTCCCATCGCAACGTAACAAGATCACTCATAATAACTATTAATGTCAGATGATTGATGAATAGAAATAGATCCCAACAGAATCAACAACATCTAAATATGATAGAGCTTCCGGAACCCATCAAAACCATCAAGAAGAAGTTGGTAGAGTCAAACCTGATAACACTTCCAACTTTGAAAACTACCAAGAACCACAGGCAAAGCCATCTTGGTACAACGAAAATGATCTTTATGACTTTCATAAAATCAAAGGACACAAAATGGAAAATTGCATGAGGCTCAAAAACATTATCCAAGATCTAATAGAGAATGACACCATATTTGTTGAGGTACCAGTTGGGAATCAAGATCTTAAGATATACAAGAACCCCATGCCAGATCATAGCAAAGGGAACAACAAGGGAAAAGCTAAGGATTACACAAACATGCAGCATACCTATTCTAATGTAGTCACTTCTTGTGATAGTGTCATCACTGTTGTCACCATCAAAGGGCCTAGTGTGGAGTGTGGAGTCACCACACAACATGAAAAATCATCATCCAGGGAGTCTTATCTCAATCTAGGGCATAGCCTATGTTGCAAACATCAAATCCCAGTAAGTACAATCTCCTAGATCAGCTTAAGAAGACCCCCACATAGATATCAATCTTAGAACTATTAAGGCTATCCCCCACGCATAGGGAAATCCTAGAGAAAGCTTTATCAAAATCATCTGTCCCCGAGGATATTGATAAAGATCAGTTTCAAGCTATGGTATGGCATATCGCTAATCATCTTCTCACCTTCTTAGAACAAGACCTACCATCACATCCATCTCATAACCGTGTTTTACACCTTAAGGTCATTATTCATAAGAATAAGGTCAAGAGAGTCTTAGTAGATGGAGGTGTTGGTCTGAACATTTGTACCCTTCATTTGATCAAGAACCTGGGCTATTCAAAGGATACTATTGAGAAAGCAAAGAGTACCACCATCAGAGCATATGACGACCAAGAGCGAGTATCACAAGGCATCATTGCACTACCCATCCAAGTGGGACCCATCATTGTAGAAACTACATGCCAAGTGTTAGACCTTGATTTTCCCTACAACATCCTACTTGTCCAATCATGGATCCATGCCCTAAAAGTCATAGCCTTGACCTATCATCAATGTGTAAAGTTTCCCTTCGAGGACAGAGAAATTACCATCCATGGAGATCCTGAGCCTTTTTATTACTGCAAGAATATTGAGGCTAAATTCTATAAGATCCCCCAAATACCCAAGAATGACGAGGGGCCTACACTATCTACCTCCTTTTTTGACCCATCATCCCTTGCATCAACCTCAAAAATAGAAACACCCATTATGCAGAGTATACCCGACATCAAAGCAATGATCCAAGATGATGGTTGTGGAAACTATAAGCTAATGAAGAATACCTTTGTCTTAGGAGAGCTACCTCTTTCTCCTCAATCCCATCGGAAACCCACAACTAACAACAAAGAGGTTGAAACAATCAAGATTTCAGCTACTACCTTCACCAAGTGGGGGGATTTGAACCAGGAAGATATCAATGAGGAAGATGTCTCTAAACTACTCTATTAGGATGAACGACCTGTCCCCGCTCTTCCCATGGAAGATGACAATAAAGTCTTGCAGCTAATGAAGGGAATGGGTTATAACAAAAATGAGAAACTAGGAAATAATGATAATGGTTTGCTACAGCCCCTCATTCCTGAGAAGTTCCTAAATAATCTTGGCCTAGGTTGTACTACTAGCAAGGTCACCCTTATTGACAAAGGTACTTCCACTAAACGAGCTGAGGCTTCCTCTTGGTTACCTACATCGCGTGACATGACCTTAGATGGCTTACCCCTTAATGTTTCTGACCTATTTGAGAAAAACTCCCTCTTCATGATATCCATAACACCCTTCACTCTGAGCAATCAACCGACTGAAATACACCTAGTATACGCACAACTTATTAACCTAGACCAACAAGGACCATCGATTCTTGATTTATTCAAAAATGATGAAACGATCTCAAAATTCATGGGACTCTAGGGAAACTTTTACCATGAGCAGATCACAAAGTAGGTTTTGACATAGAGCTAGACATAGGGGTGTATTATGGGGTGATGATTGAATCCTTTAGTCGCAAAATTGACGAAATGCAACTAAATGCAAATCTTTGAGTGAAAACCACACCGTGGCATTTTTTGAACCTAAAATAGTAAAAATCAAGGGCGTATCCAAGGGTGAAAACCTCTCTGAGGTGCCCAAGGATGAGGAATTAAATCTCCCCCCTTAGTGCAATGCATCTAGAGAAGTTATCAGTACTAGCAGAAAAATCCACTCTAACAGAAGAAGCACCCAAGATCACTTTCTATGTTGAATCCCTACTAGATGAAGAATAGAAGAACCTAGCAGCATTCCTCAAAAAGCGAAGAGCTAACTTTGCATGGTCATACATAGATATGCCAGGACTCAATCTAGAAGTAGTAGAGCATCACTTAGCAATCTATCCAAAAGCTAAGCTAGTAAAGCATAAATTAAGATGCACCCTCAAATAGCACTCTTGGTGAAACTGGAGTTACAAAAGCTTTTTGTCGTTGGATTCATCCAACCAATAGATTATCCCCGAGGGTTTCAAACCTAGTAAGTACCGGCCTCAAAACCCACTAGGGCATCAATACACACATATTTTTTTAGAAACTTAAACAAGGCATGCCCAAAGGATGATTTCCCTTCCTAACATTGATCTCATTGTGGACTTAACAAATGGGCATGAAATGTTGTCACTCATGGATGGTTTTTCAAGCTATAATCAAATCATGATCGCCAAGGAGGATCAACATAAAATTGCATTTTCCTGTCCATGGGGAACCTATTGTTGGAACGTAATGTCATTCAGGCTAAAAAAATGCAGGAGCAACCTATCAAAGAACAATGACCCTCATCTTTCATGACATGATCCACAAAACAGTCAAAGATTATGTGGATGATATTTTGGCCAAATCAAGGAAAAGGAATGAACACATAGAAGTCTTAGGACTCATCTTCCACAAACTTGAAGAGTATAATGTAGGGTTGAATCCAAAAAAGTGTGTCTTTGGGGTTACATCAAGGAAAATTCTTGGCTATATTGTCTCACAAAGAGGGATAGAAATTGATCCAGGAAAAGTAAAATCCATCCTAGACATGGAACCACCATAAACACTGAAATAGATGAGAGGATTATAAGGAAGATTGCAGTCCATTAGAAGGTTCATAATGCAACTATCAAACAAAATCCATCCTTTCTCACATCTTCTACATAAAGGAATAATTTACAAGTGGGATGAGAAGTGTGATAAAGCTTTCCAATAGATCAAAGGCTACTTATTGACACCACCAGTGCTCATGTTGTTGATACCAAACAAACCACTGATCCTGTATATCTCAGCAACATCAACAGCACTAGGTACTCTTTTGGCACAACATGATGAAAAAAAAAAGGAAAGGGCTATCTATTATATCAACAAGACCTTGGTGGGCTATGAAATGAACTATTCATCCATTGAGAAAGCATGCTTATCAGTAGTTTTTTCTTCACAAAATTTTAGATACTACATGTTTTCACATCAAATCAAACTTATTGCAAAGATCAACTCATTGAAATACATGTTATCCAAAGCAACTCTCACTGGGCGAATGGCCAAATGGGTAATGATCTTAAATGAGTTTGACATAGAGTACATGGAATGCAAGGCAATCAAAGGAAAGTGATCGCAGACCAAATAGTAGACACAACTATCTATGCTGAGAACCCCTTGATATCTGGATTCCCTAATGAATCGATGTTCCTTATCAATCTCACAAATCAGAGGAAAATATACTTTAATGGATCATTCACCCAACATGGATAAGGGGTGGGTATTCTTTTCATCACCCCTCAAGGATATTGCATCCCAAAGTCATACAAGCTATCATTTCCATGTACTAATAATATTTTTGAGTACGAAGCCCTAATCATAGGTCTAAGGATAATAGTTTGATGGCAGATATAAGAAATGAAAGTCTATGGATACTCAGAGCTAGTTATCAACCAAGTCAATGACGACTATCAAACCAAGGATGACAAGCTTACTCCTTACAAGAAGATGGTAGAGAATCTCAAATACATTTACATTGATATAACTTTTAATCAGATCCCTCACATGAACAACCAAATAGTAGATGCCATGGCAACAATCAGATCACTGTTAGACATGTTGAACAACATCCTCCAATGTGAGTTCTTGGTAGAACAATTTCTCATACCAACTTTTGAAATCCCTAAATCTGAATCTGCATGTGTCATTGTTGGTCCTGGATTCCCATGGTATCATGACATATTCATCTACCTTAGCAGAGGAACCCTCCCATCTGATATCACTTCTAACCTTAAAAAGACCTTTTTCAAGAAGGCATCCTGATTCATGATCCTAGGTGATACCCTTTATCGTTGAAGCATTGAAGGGACATTACTAAAATGTCTTAACCAAGCAGAAGCCTTAACTACTTTAACACAAGTACACAATGGCATATGTGGTTCCCATTTGATGCAGAGTAGGGAGGAAAACTTCAAACAATCATAATTGGATCAAATTCAAACAATCTTTCAATCACAAAAACTTCAACTTGGTGTTCAACTCACCAATCACTTATATTTCCTTATATTCCAACTAGTGGAATTTAAGCATATCTTCCTCAACACTCCTCAAACCCACAAAAGGATGAGCATCCTAGATACCCTTTTGGGCACATTTCAACATATCTCACTTCCAGGTATAACTCCTTTGTAACAAACCACCCCAAATTTTGCTACTACATTGTCCTTGAACCCTAAATAGGTCACTTTTCCAAAGCAACTACCACATAATATTTTCCCCAACCACAAAAATTCATCCCCTAACCTCAACTAGGTCACAAACACCCTGATTCAACAAATTTTATCAGGAGGAAGGCCTACAAAGTCATCAAACCATCAAAACCCTTATTTTGACTAGTTTCAAGAGGGTTTATTGAAACTCATCACTCTCAACCTTATTTCACCTTGTCAACACCTCAGACACATCATGCTAAGTTTTCACAAGCTTAATAAACCAACTCCCATCCTTTCTCAATGCATTTTCATCAAACTCTACTCTCTAACCATCCATTTAAGGCAAAAACTCATGAAATACCAATTAGGGCAACACCAAAAACCTATCAAACTCTACTCCCTGCTCCTAAAACCCCCATGGACATCTAAACCTACCCTAATTCACCCATTCCACCAAGTTTCAAGTAATTCTATCGGTGGAATGGGTGATAAAAGCATTTTGTTCACCCTCAAACCCTCAAACAAGGGTTTACAGATTGTCCACAGTAAAAAGGCTTGTAAAATGCTTCAAACACTATGGAATTCAATCAAATCAAAACCAAAATGATGTTATCTCATGCCTCCATCGAATTCAAAAGCTTTTAGAACAATATGCCTCTATATGGAACCGTACAAATCTTGGGAGCAGCAGAAAACATAGAAAATGCTCAGGAAAACAAAGTTTCAAATGTTGCTTGATCACCAAATTACATCAGAAGACTTCCTCGAAGGTTTCTAGGCCAATTTAAACTTTTCCAACCAAAAAAAAATGGTTGCAAACTACTTTTTGAATATATGACTCTTCAACTTCCACCTATGACCAAAAATGCAAAGTTGCACAAGCAACTTCTCAACTTTTTACAACATTTTAACAATATGACCCCAAACTGACCCAATTGACTTGTTACATTAGGAAATGATCTATTATGACCTTATTGCAAGAATTTAGACTAAAAACACCCTAAAACCAAACTTAATACCATATTTACAAAAATGGACTTGGTGTCCCTACACCACCATTCTAGTGGTATGACTTTAGCTAAGAAACTGTCGAGGACGGGGTGTTGTTGGCCAACCATGAAAAAGAGAAGCCCATCAGTATGTGAAAAAATGTGTCCAGTGTCAATAGCATGGAGATCTGATTCATGCTTCAACTTAGGAATTACAACCAATGGTCACACCTTGGCCTTTCTCACAGTGGGGACTTGACCTCATAGGAAAAATCACCTGAACCTCATCCAACGGCTACAAGTTTATCATAACAGCCACAGAGTACTTTACCAAGTGGGTGGAATCCATTCCTATGACCTACATAATGTTAGAATTGTAAAATTTTGAAAATTTTACAGTTGTCTGTACCCATAAGCTTCCTAAGAAGCCCATACCATGAGTACAAAAATCCACTTTTCGTAACATTTTGCCCATGTTTTAGCTGGTTTTGGTCTTTTGGTCCAATAGAATTCATCTAACCCTGAGTATTTCAATGTATAAATCATATCAACAAGAGATGATGAGGGTCTCCCTGATCCATAAAGCATTTTATACTAATGTATATCTTTTGAAGTCTATCGGCAAGAGGCCTGGAAACGCACCTACCTTGATACATGGTCATCCATGATACACACCGAAGATGCAATTCATAGTCATAGCAAATAAAATGATTCTATCGGCAAGATTAATGTTCATCGTGGTGAGTCATACTTGCTACATGCCCTTTACCGATTGAAGCACAAAGAACTATTATATTGGCCGTGACTTTAAGGTCATCGGAGTAATATCCCTAAGCATTCAGCTGGTCTCAATGTTATGTGACTAAGCAGTATAATGTTATTAGGTGAGTTCGAGAGTACCAACACCCATGATGTCGCTTATGACATAATTACATCGGGGGCGGGATCTCCAGGATATCTTCATGGCCCGCCGATACCGCAATTCATTGGCTAGACAGACTTCATCGGCGAGAGCTTAGAAGGTCAAGACTGAGTGTTCACCGGCAAACATTATTCCTAAGGACGAATTGGATAAAAGAAATGTGAAAGAAGGTACCCCGCAAGACACAAAGTAAGTGAGACATTGCCCCACTTGCAAAGTCACAAATATATACCCTGGCGGTCAAGGATAGTCATTGGGAGACTCGTGAGCAACGGAAGAGACCCAGCATATCATAGCGATATATAATTTTTGGTAGTTGGAGGACTCCGTTCACGTTCATTTATTCTAGCTGCATGTCTAATGAACGCTGGTAAAAGTTCAAACCGTGACCGCCCGAGATTTGAATTACTGAAAAGGGATGTGGTCCTTTCGCGGCCGATGTATACCACCCATTTTTATAGCTAATAACACGTAGAGATATTGAATAAAAATACGATTAAAATGTCATACTATGAGACTATGATGCATGTTTGAAATTATGGAGATATCAATGAAAATCATTTCATGTGGTGGCGTATTTTTGGTATCAGTTGTTTGTTGTGTTCATTGAAAGTATTATTGAATTTGTCTCCAAGGTTGATGTTTTCTAGTTATTTAAATTGATATAATGTTTATATTCATTTTATCAAGGTAATAATTTGTTGTATCCGTATGGTTGATTAATTGGTTCTTTCAAGAAAAGATTAAATCCTTTTAGTTGATCATAGTAATTAGGGAATCTCATTTGGATCATTAAGAAGAACTCGGTAATCATATTCTTGCATGTTTATACAAGTTATAAACTCAAATTTATATGCCAAACAATTAGAATATCTGCCAGAAAGAAGTCACTCATTTTAGATTTCTCATTTGACTCTGCATACCCAATAAGGGACTAGTCTCTACATTTTCACCATTTAGTTTCACTCATTTTTTACATCTGTTAAATTGAACATATTAGGTTTTAGCCTTGATATTGCTATACAATCTATACCAAAATAAAATTTATTTATCCACTCCCATTTTCCATTGTGGATGAATTATTTTAGGAAATAAACACAAGCCAAGTTTGTCTTATTCATATAGGTACACCCGCCTAGGTCTAGCAGCACATGAAGAGAAGAAGGTTTAAACCATTTGGCCTTGTCTGTTACCCTGAAACGTATCAAGAGACTGGAAACCTCTTGAGGTATTTTACCTGTGTTTTTGAGAGCTAACACATAACAGGGAAGCAAATTGCCAAGTTCATCCTGAATTACCTAATCTACCATTATGGTGTTTTGCAAACCCTTACCTTAGACAACAGAACACCCTTCAAGAATCAGGATGTGAAAGAGCTATGTCAAAAATTCAACATCCAACACCAATTCTCTACCTCATATTACCCTCAAGGCAACGGTCAATCTGAGGCTACAAACAAAACCATCCTAAAAATACTGAATAAAACGATCAATGAAGCTAGCCGTGACTGCATCTACAGTTAAATCCCGCTCTTTAGGCCTATCAAACCAGTATATGCACACCTATAGGTGCAAATCCTTTCTCCTTGGTCTATGGATCATAATCCATATTGCCCATTTAGGTTGATCTACCCTCACTGTGAGTGTCATTACAAAACCTGATCACTGATGAAGAGTACGGAGTAACCCGATTGAATGAGCTAGAATTCCAAGACGAACGTCGCCTTGATGCCCTTAATCACTTAAAATTATATCAAAACCAACTGAAATAGAGCTATAACAATAAGATCAAATGTTGGTCTTTCTAGGTAGGGGATCTTGTCCTCAAACATAATCAAAAAAATATTCCATATCAGGACTGCAAAAGAAAGTTTGAGCCTAACTGGTTAGGTCCCTTTGTTATCATAGCAAGTTATGGATTGGGAGCATATCAATTGTCAACACCTGAAGGTGAACCCTTGCAGGATCCAACCAACAACTTGCACGTTAAAAATTTTATGCCTAGTCTTGAAGGGTATAAATCTAAAAATACAAGAAAATCAAAAAATGATCAAAATCCAAAAAAATAAGAAAAAGGATTGAAAATAGTAAAGAAAAAAGAATCATCCTATAGTGAAAACCACTTTGATGGCGCTTGGGGAAAGTACCTTGGTGAAAACCTAGAAAACAGGCACCTCACGTAAATAAAGCACCTCCATCTATTATTTGGCTCTTTAAACTATAATTCTTTGCAGCATCCTCCATCCATCGCCTCATCCGTCCCATTTTAGCACCCATCCTCGTCCTTATCATAGCTTGATGTTGTGAAGTATCGCATCCCATTTTAGTACTACTTGGCATATTCCAAAGGTCAGTTTGTCTTGCCTATATCAAGGTAGTCTATTGCGCCACTCTAGGGGCAACTCATTGTGGATCATATCAGTTCTAGTATACCTGCTGGGTTGTTGTAAAACTTATCGTATTGAAAATCCAAAAAAATCATATAAAATGCTCATCAAAAATCCAAAAAACATTTATAAAACTTCTGTATAGCTAAAATCCAAAAATATTTGAAAAATTGGAAAGTCAAAAACCTAAAACACATCCAAAAACACATCAAAATCCCTAAAAAGATTGAACACTCGCAACGGCAAAATATACCCTGCCTAACTACATGGTCTCTCAGATATAACATGGGTAAGGATAATCTTTTGATCAACCCTCGAGGTTCCCTAGGGATAGTCTTTAGGTTAGCTCTTGGTCAAAACTCAAAAATCCCTAAACATCCAAATATCATAAAAGCCCAAAAACATTCAAATATTCAGAAAACACAAAAACGTTGGAAAATGGAAAAGCCCAAAACATTAGAAAACATTCAAAAGACTTAAAAACAACCTCAAATATCTTAGGGAAAAACCCTAAACAATCTCAAATAATCAAAACATAAACATTCACATAAACTTTCGAAAAGACCAAAAACAACCTCAAAACATTCTCAAAATACCAAAAACATTGAAATATTCCAAAAATACCAAAACCATCCATCTCATTTAATTTTCACCCATAATAAATCGATCGTCACCTTCACCCTTTGGTGAAACAAATAGAAAGCAAGTATAGCAAGTCGTAAAGTGAGCACCTAAGTGTCAAAATCTAAAGTCTAGATCATAAGTAAATGCGTTAGTGAAGTTTGTATCAACGACTTATCAAAAATCATCATCCTAATCAAATCATTTGATCAACATGTCCTAGGATGTATCCTTCCTACGATGGACATCAATATCAAAAATCACCTTAGCTAAATTTAAACTGGCAAGAGATATAGATAACACTGACTGTTTGTCATTGATCTTTTCTTATGATTTATCTTATTGACACATTTCGAGGACCTCTCGATGATGTCTATCAAAATGATTTAGAGAGAAAGTAATGGGGCATCAATCATTATCTTTCGTTTGTTGTGCTTGTGGGTATTCTTGTAAAATAATCTTGACACATACTTGCTTAGTTGTGTGTAGGGAAGTTCTTTGGAGTACAATGTTGACTATTGCATACACTTTGGTCTAATATATTCTAAACCTATAACTTACATTCCAATGAGGTTTTTGTATGTCAAGGTGTGAACATGAACTATCTTATCTATTTGCAGAGTCAAATTCCATTACACTAGATACAACACCATCCTGGTTATCAATACCTTGATGCATCATGCCTATGTGTTATATCAAACAATAAGGAATGACAAAAAATCCCAATCCCAAGATATGAGCAAATCATCATCATCATCATCTTGCATTTCTCATCATAATCTCTAATAAAGTCTCGGTGGATCATAGATTTGTTGGATCTTTTGAGGTAATCATCAAAATCAATGGTCATTTATCTTATTTCTTCTATCTCCTCTCAACGCTAACCCGGTATCATGACAGTCAAGAAAATATCATCAATGCATCCATCTTGCATCCACAAATCATCAGCATGCATACATCTCACAGCATATCACATCATACATCCTGCATCATCATTATCATTTAAGTTATGATGAATAATATAGATTTGTTATTCTAAGCATCTTAAATCATTGCACACATATCATTAACATACATCACATTATCATATCATAAGCATAAGCATCTACATTATCCATACATACATCCATATGCATACATCATCATCTCATAAAACTGTATAAGAAAATACACAAAAATAAATGCATCCATATCATTTGCATACATAAGCATATCATATCATATCATTTGCATATCATGTCATCAAAATATAATTGAAAAAGAATATAATATTACATCCATTCCATATCATTGTATCTCATATCATTGCACATCACATCATATCAAAGTGCATCCATACATTCATAAGCATGAAATAAAGAACACATCATATCATAAATCCATATCATCTCATATCATACATATCAAAAAATAACTATAACAGTACAATATTTGAATCAAGAGTATGTATATCGATCAAAAATACAATATCCACGAGGCTATCAAAAAGGATCCCATGAATGTATATCTGTGTAAAGAATCGAGAAATAATAAAAAAGTGTCTTTGTACAAGTGAGCTATCCCTGATGGCTACTCACCTCACCAGGCTGTCTCTCTGGCTAATCCTCAGCCCTAGGATGTGCCCCACTCCTCTGCAAGTAATTTGGCTATCTAAGTGCCTATGGGACATCCCTGTGGTAGGGCATCCTATAATATTCCGCCTTAGTCATGACCTCTTTATACAATCTGGCAAACATTGTCTGCCCCTAGGTTGTAGCTATCATGGTCTCTAGCTGTTGGCACCGCCCGACCTCTTGTGCTAATTGCATCTTAGCGGTCTGCCTAAGCTAATGCTCCTAATATCTCTCTACCATGGTAGCTTGTACTTATTGCCTAGCCTAGTCTCTCTTAGGAGTAATGACCAAAATCTATTGATGAGCCTGATCTCGCTCACCTGTAATCACTTGTATCTACTGTTGCAGCTGTTGAATTTGTGCATCATGGGGATCTAGCCCTGATGGTGACTATTTTGGAGGTTTTTTTTGTATTAATGGTTATTGTGGAGGCTTCTAATGCACTGGTGGTGCACCTGAGACCCGGCCCATCTTCACAATGCTGGCTACATCCCACCATCTTGTCCTCTCACTGACCTCCCACTCCTACCCACATCCAAATAAGTTCTCTACCTCTGCCTATACCCCTCCCTCTCGGTCTCTCTCATGGGGGTGCACCTGCCGGATCTGTAAATCAATGAGGGGGTGTGAACCATGCATCATATGCAAGCATCTTTTGTGCATCTGCTTGTCCCTGATTATATCTCCAGGGCTTGGCAACCAATTGACGAAAGCCCTCTACAACCTCATGGGATGGGATCGTGTGACCCCATGTTGTCTCCTAGGCTAACCTAGCAAAGATGGTGGTGTATGCATCATTAGGCCTATCCTGCCTCTCACTAAATTGTTTGGAAACCCTATCCAATAGGTATCTCTTAATGATCGTGTGCTCTTGACCCTACATGTATCAGGTCTATCAAGCAAAGAATGATTATTGCACATCATCGTACCAGGATGACATCTAAAGCCATGGTCTCCATCTAAATACTGTCATATTGTCAATCATTCAATGCCAGTATGGAATCCCAAGTTGACTTGTGTGTCGTAATGTGATGGCACCCCTGTATCGCCAAACTACATAATCATCTAGCTCTACATCTTCCATCTGAACAATCGATTGGAGCACAATGATGTGCTCTAAGGCCCAAAAGTGAAGTAAGGTGACCCCTGTACCAATTGCCCTGCCATCATAGTATACAAAATCGTGCATATCATGGTATAAGGAGGCCAACATCACTGGCCCCCATGCATACTAAGTCCTCCAAAAGAGCATCATGTGCCAAGCCAGGCCCCATCCCGGACTGAATCCTTTGCTCCGTCGATCTGGAGCAACCAAACCTAAGATGATCATTGTAATGATTAGTTTGAAAGTTGACACCTGACCTCTATACATCTTGAGGTCAATCTGGGAGGTAACCAAGAAAATGTCCTCCTGGTCTAGCACCTCATGGCAGGCATCGTAACCGGTGTCAACATCATAGATCACACACTCACCATGTATCAACAAATGCAATATTCGCCATACATCCTCTAGCATCATTGTCGCCTCGTTGGTAGGTAAGTGGAACAACGAGGTCTTGTTGTGCCATCGCTCGCACGATGATGTCATCATCACCAAAAGTGTTCGGACGACAGACATGTAGGCAACATACCACAAACTGATCTCTGCCAAGTGCTCCTATCATAACTCAGATAAATCACCAAGTCTGGATAGGACAGTTAGCCCCGATGCTCATGATACATCAAAGGTGGGATCACCTCCTGCACCCACAAAGCGCATGACGTCAAAATTCATAAAAAATTGACTAAGTTTGGAGTTTTTATCCCTCAAAATGACAATAGCATCACTATTTACGATAGCGTCGTTATAATTCAAATTCCAAACTGCAATGCTTGAGGCATTTAAAATTCAAATTACAATATGCATCACTAAACACATGCGTTGTAATTTGATTTTGGAAAACCCTAACCCTAATTTTCAAATCACAAAGTGTGTCACTATTTAGAATATGGAACCCTAAGTTTAAATCATGAATTACGTCACAATTTACATATGCATCGCTAAACATCAAATTAGCATCGTTGTATAGTGATGCCGCCAAAGTTCAAATTTCAAAATGCAATAAATGCATCAAAAAGTCAAATTTCAAATCAAGTTTTGAATCACATACCAGTGGTCCTAAGCTTGGAAGCCTTTAGTACTCTCAAACCCAATCAGAAATGTGTCGTAGGAGCACTCATTGTGCCATCTCGTTAGAGGGTCAAAGCTCAATTTGCAAGAAATCCTGAAGGTGTGAATGCAAAAATGAATTGAAAGTGACCCTCACCTATTTATGCTTGCAAATTAGGTTTTTTTGCCCTAATTTAACCATCAACATAGGGTTTTTCATCACTTTCACCAATATTGCCAAACTGAACCTTATTTTGCATTGTTTTTCACATTCTTGGCATGTTTTTTGCATCCTAGAGCCTTTCCGGACCCTTGGGGCAGCATTTTATCTTTGTTGAGAAATCAACCTAAAATTAAAAAAAATTGCATGATTTCTTGACAGGGCAAGGAACCAACTTATTCCTTCCACTGGGGCAACAGTGGAGCATCTAAAAAATCAAAAACTTTTTATTTTTTGATTAAGCAACAGTTTTTAATCCGAAGAGCATCAATCTTTGAACCAAAGCAACATGCACCTTGCTTCAAAGAGGGGAAAAATGTTGACACTGAAAAATGTCATAAATGATATAATGCACTCAAATTAGGTATACTAACACCGTTTCATCCTTAGACCCATCCTCTTTTCGCTTAATTGATTAAATTTCCTAGCTATTTAATGAATTTCATCATCGTCATCCATTAACCTAATCAATCTAATCAAGTTAATTCACCCCCTTTCATGCTAACGTTTCATCTCATTAAATTAAATAAACCAAACTATTTAATTTTAATTTCAAAATCTTCTTATTTAAATTAAATAACCCTAAGTTATTTAATTAAATGTCATTCCACCTTTCCCCATTCATTAAATCATTTTATTTAATGAAATATCATTTAATTCTTCCAAATCCCCTAATTGCATAAATAGCATTGCCTAATTATCAAATTATCTTAATTAATCTAATTTCCTCCCACATGCAAGGGAATATTCCTCCTTTGCACATTCCTCCAAAAGGGGGAGTATTCCTATGGAATATTCTTTTGCATAATTTAATTTAGTTTTAATTAATCCAAATTATCAAGTTTCTCATCTATGAGAATATTCCAAAGAATATTCTCTCTCTCCTCACTCATTTGAAAAGGGAATATTCTTACTTAATCTCCATGTAAGTTAACCCAAAAACTTCTTGTGCAAGTTAACTTGTGACTCTAGACAGTCAAAAGTGTGTTTGTTTGAATGAACATGGAACCTTGATTAAATCTCATCTTGCATTCTCATTCGTTGATGAGAATCCATGATCCATGCCTCCATCTTCTTCCATTCTTGACCATTGATTAGCCTTTTTTATCTCAACCCTCCATTTCTCATTTGATTTCCTATAAATAGGTCACTATTTGAAGACAAATGTATCCATCTTTTAACATCAGAGTTATGTTGTTAAAATCACTCACAATCACACTCATATTTAGCATCTTTTAGTTCATTTTAATTGCATTAATTAGATTTAAGCTTCCATTAATGGCTTCCATGATCACATAATGCATCCATTTATCTTGTTTATTAATTAGGGTTTTGAATCTTTTAGCTTAGAATCTATTTAGATTAGCTTAGCTTTGCATATCTAGATCATTTTTAGCATAAAATCATGTTAGATTAGCTTGCATCATGCTCATTTAGATTAAAATCATGTTTTCATACACATCTCACAATCGTTCCATCAATTTTTTTCAATAAAACTGACTGGAACAAGCTCATTTACGCATGAGATTGGGAAAGGGTCATCGTTCCACATCAACACGACACCACTCCCACAATGGGATAAGTTTTGAATGGATTAGAATATACATTTAATTCTTTCGTAGTTTAGAATGCTTAGTTTTGCAAAATATTTAGTTCAATTTACATTCAATTGATCTTGTTGAAGATTGATGCTAGTGGCTTCATTATGCTTCGATTCTTCATGGATCAAGCATAATCAGCCCATGCTAATTCGTCCAATCACACAAGCTATCAATAAAGAATCAAATCCATCCCAATATTTTATCCAAGCATCCACACAAAAGAGAGAGGGAGGTAGGGGAGAGAGAGAGAAAGGACTAATAAAACCCCTCATTTTTCCTTTTCACTCCAAGAATCCCTTAACCTCAATTACACTTTCTTTTCTATTGCACATTCACATGCTAATTTAAAGGAGTATTTCAAATTTAAATATTTTTCCTTTTGGTATGTTACTAATCATTTAGATCAAATGCATTTGCTAAAATACTTTTTAAATGACTAACAGAATAATTTCACGAAAATTGACTAATGCATCTAGGAATTACCTTTAAAAACTAACATAGTATTTTTTAAAATTAACTAATATATTTAACTAAAATATATTTTTTAATTTATAGTATTTTCTAAATATTTTTATAATATTAAAATGTATATACCTTTTCATGAAGGCAATTAAACAACTAACTTTTCAACTAAGTATTTAGGATTATTTGTAAACACTCCACAACAAGAATGTCAAAAAATCCAATAAAATGTAAGAGAAAACAAGTTAAATAAACACACTAAAAGGAAGGAATCACTTTTTCATTTCACCCATAGTGTAAGGACCCAAAATTACCAACAATTAGCTTTGTGTAAAACAATGTAAACATAGGGAACATCCTTTTACTCACAATTGAATAGGATGGATTAAGAAACCAAAAATATCACAAGAGTCACAAGGTCACTAAATCAACAAAAAAAAGGTATGATGAGAATCTCAAGTGAATCCATTCCATTTTCCTCCACATACATCCACTTGTCAAAAATCTATATATATAACCTACACACTCAAGGCAAAGCATCAAATCTAACAATAAATATCATAGTTAAAGTAGCATATAATAAAAATTGAGGAAATATAATCTAGAAAGGCACATATTCATCTTGTAATTATATCATATCATAATAAACTCAAAATAACCTTTAATCCAATCAAAGAAACATTAGGAAAAGGCAAGAGTTAACAAATGGATGAGACTACATCTCTCATATTCCTATTTCCACTAGCTTGTTCTCATCGAAGGAAATAATAAAATCATATATGAGTTATCAAAAAGAATGAATTAATGCCTCTAGGAGTATATAATACCAATTTATTTCTATCCATTCCAAAAAATTAGGAATATTCTAGTAACACCCCATCATAGGGAAGGAGCTCTTGAATGGTTGCAGTGTAAGCTTTAATATAGGATTTGGGATATCCCACCCCTTTTAAATTATGTAGTTTAAGGATTGATCATGGAAATATCACATCAAAATCATATGATGGGTAAGTGCAAGATAATGGGCAGTGCAAGTTTTTTTTTCCTAAAAATCAGAGTTTTTCATAATTGGAGAAAATTTGAAGCACTTACACATATAATTTTAACAAGGTCCAAAATATAAAATTTAGTATTTTGTGTCTAGTTTTCAAATATGTAATTTATTCTAATACCCAACTGATAAAAAATAAGTAAAAGGTGAGATCACATGTATAAAATTATTGAAAGTAGGAGAAATACAAAGTTTAATACAAATTTGTTCATTTAAAAGTATAACACAAAAAATATAATGTAGCATGAAAGTGTTGAAATGATAAAAATGAAGAGTACAATTAAAAATAGGGTAGACAAAGAAAAAGCTACAGAAGAAACTCCAGCCCCATTAACTTAGTTAACAGTGTTGTCTTCATTGCTAAGAAAAGGCTCCTCTACACACACAAGATCACTCAGCCTAAGAAAATTCAAACTTGGAACTAGAATTATAGGGGGTGTTTGATTAGAATGTGTAGTGCTTTGAAGTTAGCGATAGCCTTTTGCATAAGAGCCGACTCTAGGAGGCGAACATGAGCAGAGGTTGCATTTTTAAATGTTATTTCATAATATTTTTTAGCTTGAGGGTGATGGCACAATATATATAACTAACATTTGAGGAGGCAATTATATAAGGATAAAAGGAAAATCCCACCTATGGGATATACCCTTTTAGAAGATTGTAATCCCAAAGAGTAATTTGAAGTTGGGAGTCAACTATAACAATTTCCCAAACATATGTACACTGTAGCAAGTGCAAAAGGTTTGAACATATTAGGAGATCCATGGAATTTGATAGAAAATTGGCCACCACCTTAGAAAAGGAATAGGGACAAAAGGAGAAAGCTAGGGAATCAACACTGGTAACTTGAAGAATTGCATTCTCCACCTTTACATAGTCAAATTTGAAGAATTTATTCAACTTGTGAGTATCATATGCACTAGGAATAGTAGTAGCCTCCCCCCTTAAAATATCATGAAATCTATTGTTTAGCATCCTTTGTGAAGAGGTAAGAGTCCATAAAATGGGAGAATTTCATAAATGAACCCTCGGGAATAATAAAATCATAGATTGAGGTGGCAGATGAGATGAGAATGTAATAAAAGCATAAGATTTTCCAAGATTTTACTCATTATTCATAGGCTAGGTGTACATAAGATAAGTGAATATAGATGGATTTACAATTTGGTAGTTATAGAATGAGGGAAGAAATAAAGAATGAATGAATTTTCACATGCCCCAAATGACCACTAGTACCATATAACACCTACATAAAAAATATAAAATATATGCATTCAAAAACTTGCATCAATACAAATGGAGTTTTCCATCAAGGGGTATGGAACTACTGACTATATGACCACATTTGAATTGAAAAGTATTAGGGGTCCCATTCCAATCTTTTTATTTCAATGAATGACCACATTCAAAGAGAATCTTGTTTGAGATTGACAATCCCAAATTTATCAATTTCCAAATATTGATAGTTTCTATCTGTTGTAAAATTTTCTAACTTAGTTTCCACCATATTAGCCTCTCTATAACAATGAGAGATTTCATAAGAATTAAGAATTTGGAGGAGCAACTTGATCTGAGCTAATATATATTATTTGAGCCAAAATCTAAATTATCACCATTGAATCACCTTTTATTTGAAGTTTTTTGGATTTTTGCTAGCATCAAGTTCTAGACCTAAGAGTAGAGAATTAATTTTTGCTATGTTGTTTGAACCATTAGGGAATTTTTTGGAAATTTTAACTATAATTTGACCTAATTGATCCCTTAAAATAGCCCTAATATTTTATTTTCTTGGGTTCCCCTTTGAGGCTCTGTCAAAATTGAGCTTTGTCATGTTAAGGGTTGGAGCTTTCCATCAAATCAATATTCTATTTGGCTTAGTTTTGAAGTCTAAGTAAGAACCAATTAGAGGAGGAAGACATATTGAAGGAGATTTATTGATATGAGACATAATTGTTTCAAAAATAGTCATCTCTAATTTGAAAAATACTTGTTCAAGACTACAAATAGATTTCCTGAAGATACAGTTATTTCTCTCAAGCCATATGCCATGCCCACATTTGAACATGTGGACATAGGCACAAAACCACATTTTTTAATTTTTCTTTTATACTAAGACTTTAACCTTACATAAAGAATGGCATGATAAACCATTGTGCGCACTTGTTACTTCATGCAGGAGCAATACTATGACACTTCAAGGGAAATCCACCTTAGGAAAAATCTCTTTAGGATTTTCTATGTGAAGCTAAAATGAGCTAAAACATTCAATTTAGTTACGTTGCACAAATGCATACCTAAAAGATAAATTTATCATCTTCATACTTAATTCTAACCCTATAATGATTTATCGATTCATGCCAAATTTTAACAACCCCTTTTTCCTAACATTTGATTTAAATTAATCTTCGTGGAAAAACATGATTTTATCAATTTGATGCCTAAGGCTTTAGTTTTTCTAAACTTAATTTAAGGAAATTTAAGTTAATTTTCAAACCCTAAATATAAGCTTGATAGATGAATAATGAGGGTTATTTATTTTTATTTTATGATCTTATAGACCCAAAGTAACTTAATTCTTCCTATTCCATTTGGTGTAGCATTTTAAAGAACTCTAACTACAACCTTGCAGGTTTTTCAATTTCAATCTCCCTAGAAGGACAATGCTACATAATTTCCCTTAAATAAGATTTACGATCTTGTATGCATCAAGAAAGGAATCTTGTAAATCATGGTCAATAATTTAAATACATTAGTTCATTGGTACATCTGCTTTATTTTCCCTAAATAATATCCCAAAGGTAACATTGACCTAAGACTAGGTATTTGTCTTTTAAGCCCAAGGATATTTATTTCTAATAGTTCTTATGGACTTTGTTATTGTACAAAACAATGGAGGATGCTTAATTTAAATTTTATGCATCTAAATCTATTTTATATAGAAAGTAGCGATATCTAGACTACCTAGTAGTAATATAAAATGCCTTGCCCAATAAATATATAAATACTTAAATTAGCCATTTCCATATTTGATTTACATATATCTTGACCAAAAAAGGTTATTTATAATAAAATTGTAAAGAGATATGAACCAAATATAAATTTTAAAAAAGTCTTATTCAAGGATAATTTCTCTTATTAAGAAATCATGCACACCATTTCAAACCCAATTCTCTTAACTCTATTAGTGAATTAATATTAATATTCATATATATAATCCTTTGTGCTCTAGCATACAAAAGGATAATGTAACCCATATGACCATTCCAAAAACAACCATAAATCATGTAATTTACTAGAATGAGAATTATTATGCATAAGAAAAGAATAAAATAAACTTAGAAGAACCCTAATAATATTACTTGAAGTCCTAAAAGTAGAATACCTCCTTTTTTTATGATAGTTGGAGGTGAATGAATGGAGATAGCACTTATTTCCTTCAAAAAAATATTTTGAGTGGTGCTTAGGAAATCAGGGAAGGCGTCTAACATGAACTATATTTATTTTTTGCAAGTCACGTTGTGGAGGTAATAGTCTATTGTCCAACATGGTAAAGGGAAATTAAAAACTGTGGACTTTGATTTGGGGGTTGACCGAGTTTCCTAGTGCGACCCTTTCATAAGTAGATGCATACTAATATTTAATTTTTAAGGTCATATGTTTTGGGCCATTGTGAGGTTTTTCTCCTTTATCATATCTTTTTTTCCTCAAACTAGGTGTTGACTAGAGGTTGCAACCAAACAACTTAGCAAGGTCAGATTTGTAAAGGAGGTGGAGCGAATGGCCATGTGGGGTTAAGCCTCCACCACAGTAAAAGGATCACTCAAATGATTTTATTTTCATTCAATTTTATTTTTTTGAAATAATCATATTTACTTCCCCTATAGACTAATGTTTTTTATTAATTAAGCAGGGTTAGGGCCTTGATCCAGTACAAAAACAGATAGAAAAATAGACTGGAGAAAACAACAACCACTCAAGAATAGCTAAGAACCACATAAACAACACATATGATACAGACCCAAAGATAGTTACATTTTTCTGAATCCCCTTAACATAATAAAAAACAAACTATTCAACATCGACAAAATGCCATAGTAAAATAGTAATTAGCCCATTCCATAGTCGTGGCCAAAAATTAACCTTACCAGACAAACCATAAACCTATTCCCTATTACAGAACCACAAAACAAACCAGACAAAAAGTCCATAACTAACTATTAACAAGATAACAATATTTATCAAATAGCGAAGAGTTAAAGTTTCAGACCAAAAAGAGTTAATAACAAACTTAACAACCATATGTAGAATATAGCAGTTTTAAACAAAAAGATCAAAAGGAGGCACCACTTTCTAATAACCAAGTCTATAGCTAGAAATATAAAAGAAAATTTAGCTTCTTCAATGAAGCTCTAGTTCTCTTGAAGATCTTCCACCATTTATGCCATGTTTTCCTTGAGCTCCATCGCCTTAGACCGATCAACTTCATTCTTTTTTCCTTTTTTCCTTTTATCCTTTTATCCTTTTTTCCTTTATTGTTTTTGAATTTTTCCTTGTCCAAAAATGGTTCCCATAACCACCCTTTTCATTATGTCATCCATAAACCTGCAAATATTCTTGATAGAAGCTTCCATCATTTGTATCCTCTAAGAACTATCGGCTTCCTCCATTTGTCTTTCAATTTGCTCCATCTTCACAGTAAGAATTTTAATTTTAGCATTCACATTTTTATTCTCTTTCTCCTTTGAGTTCTCCTGATCATGAAAGGTATGAGTGGGGGTATCTAAAATTTTTGTGACCATAGGGCTTACTTTGACAGTCTCCTTCCTATCTTCTTTTCTAGAATATAACCCTTCAGCCACACCGATATCCTCTTCCTGATCATTGTTTTCTTCTTCCAAGTCTTGGCTTTCTTCTTTGTTTTCTTCGAAATCATAAACTTTCTCTTCCTCAAAAAATTCAGTTTCCCCTAAATTGTCTAGGATGTATTCTTCCTCTGAAGAATCCTCTTTCTCCACCACCACCACTTTTTTTCCTTTTTTTCACCCTCCTCTAAAGAGACCATATTCTCCCTTTCAATATTTGTTTACCCTTTTTACCAGCCTCTAACCCTTTAGATGCAACAATAGCCAAGCAAGTTGACCTAAGACCACCAGGGGGTGTCAAGCTGCTATCAGGGATATTATCCTTGTCATTTGAGATAGTAATTGTGGGGATTTTTGGGATAGGTTTTTTTATCACCACCTTTCTACATTTAATTAGGCCAAAAGAAAGGGGTGAAGAATTATGTTTCTCCAGAGTAATTCTTGAGAGCTCTTCCTAAGAGGGTTCATCTATCAAGGGGAGGGGACTTGTTCTTTTTCAACATAGTTGCTTTGTCAGGGGAGTGAGGTTTACTTTCAAGCAACTCTATGCGAATAAAGCTTTTAGGAGACTAAGGGTTTCCAAGGAGATTAAGGGAAATATTCTTTTGCGGTGTGGTTCCAAGGAAAAACTTGCAAATAGCTCTAATGAGACCCTAATGCAGAGGGGGTTTGTACCGTTTTCCATGCTTTGTTGGAGGGATGAGAGGAGAAATAATGGAAGGTTAATTTTCTCCAGGTGGCGGATGTGATTTAGAAAAAGAAAGTGATAGCCATGTATCAACTAAAAATGACCTTTAAGAGTAAAGTATTTCATCACAAAGAGTAGTCATTCTGGAATCTCCTCGCTTTTTCTTTTGTCTCAAAAAATTTGTTAATGTATTGCTGGTGCTTCCCCATACTCTTCTTAGAGATCTTTCCTTCATAAGGCTGGCTTGTAGCTTGAGCAATTAATTTAGCAGTAACAGTGAATTGGAGCCCTCTCATTTTCACTTCCCCATCACTCCAAGAGGTTGCAAACTTGTACAATGGGGTGAAACCCACTCTTTCAAAGAGGCCCCATAATTTCACATTTTATCTGAGGGAATAAAAATTACTTAGTTTTGTCCTCTTTCTAGGCCCCCCCATAATATCCTCACTAATCAAACAATATTTTCTCAACAATAGGTAGTCATTCACTAAGCCTATATCATCTAACACTGAAATCACACGAAATGTGAAGTCTTTGGAATTGAGGGTAACACTAGGAGTTTTCATTTAGGAGAGCGTCGACTTAACCCAACTATTAAGAATGATAATAGTTAGAGATTCAGGCGGGTCACAAGAAAAGATCTCATGTGTGCCTCTCCCACCCTTATTGGGAATGATGAATTTTAGGTCATTAAAAGGAAATATTAAGTAACATATAGCTTGCACGAATTTTCAAGCAGAGACCAATATGGAGATGTAATTTTGATTGGTTGTAAATAGATTTTTGAAAATATTTTGAGTAGGTAATGTCTTAACTTTCAATTGTTTTAAATTGCCACCCCGTAGGAGCAGTTCTTGGGAAATTCATTAGATTGTCTTTCCACATGCTACTAATCTTCATCTTCAAATAGAAAGTAGTACTAATGTAATCATTCTATGGTTCTCCATCCTCATACATACCATAATACCCTAGATCATCATTTACAAGATGATCACTAACTCTTTAACCTTTCTTTGATTAGTCATCATTAGAACAAAATTCAATGATCATCCCAATAAAAGTTGGCTATCATCGTTCCATATATGATTATATATGGAAACAAATTTCTCCTTTTTAATTATCTTTTTGATGTAATTTGGAAGTAAGGAGAAGTCATAGTAGGACCACCCATTATGACTAAGACCTTCATTTGTCATAGCATCTGTTGCTATGTTACCTTCTTTGTACACATGGAAAATTTGATAATGTTGAAAGGTTTTGAGAGTTCTCTTGCAATCATCCATGATATTTTTCAGTTCCCAAGGCACATCAACAATTTCCATTAATTTTTCAATTATTAGTTTAGAATCTCCTTCGATTATCACCTTTGCATAACCTTTGTCCTTTAGTTGGTTTATACCAACCCACGTAGCCCTAGCCTCAACAAGATTATTTGAAGCAATGCTCAAGCCATTGCCATAGCCTTCAATAAAATTCCTTTATGATACCTTATTACCCTCCCAACACCATCCAATCTTGGATTCCCCTTAGAGCAACCATCAAAGTTGCAATTAATCCAACCAGCTTCCGGAGAGGACCAAATTATAGTTTTTCTTATTAGCTATTTAGCCCAATTAAAGTTGGTTAGGTCATGTGTTAATCCCCATAATTTCTTTATTTGTATTTCTTTATATGAGGGCATATGCTTAAAAGGGGCATATTTTCATGCATTTATGTTTTCTTGAGTCTCATGTCTAATAGCTATGCAAATATCTTTGTTGTTTCTAGTAGTATCCCTAAAGATTCTATTATTTCGCTCCTTCCACAGCTCCCAGGTGATAAAAGGGGGGACTTGTCACCAGAGATTGAAAATATTCCAACAATCCATAAATAGATTTATAGAGGGTGGGAAAACCCATTCAGTCATGAGGTTAGCAAGGAAAAGATATCAAAACTCACTTGAGTAGGAACATTGAAATAACAAGTGCATTATTGTTTCCTCAGCTTCATTGCATAAATACCATTTACTAATAGATTGGAAACCTCTTTTTTTAATTATCCATGGTGAGAATCTTACCATGGGCTACTACCCACCAAAAAACTATTCACTTTGGGTATTAGGTTTTTTATCCATACCATGTTCCAATGAAATTCACCCTTCAGAATCAGGGGCTTTCCAAGAATTCGTAAACAAATTTGACTGAGATGTTTCCTAATGAGTTGTTGGTCCAAATCCATTCATTTTTCTATCTTTCAAAAACAATTTAGCTTCACCAACCTATTGAAGTAAAAACTGCAATGTTTCTTTCCATTTATGATGTCTCCCTCCTCTGAGAATAACTCCATTAAGATAGTTTTTAAAATTGATCCATTGAGGCTTCAAACCATCCCAATTGATATAGTTAGTAGCATATTTTCCAATACCTCTTATCAACTTGTTTTTTATCTATAGGAGATTTTTATTTGAAGATAAGGGTGTACTTTTTGTTCAAACATCCTCTCAAAAATCAATATCTTGTCCATTCCCTATTCTCTTTTTAACTCTCAATTTCATAGTTCCTCTAATTTTAATCAGATTGTTCCAAAAGACTAAACCATAAGGAAGCTCTTCATCCCATTGGAAACAACCCTGTTCCTTGTTTTTCAAGTATTTAGCTCTTAGGATTATGACCTAATCTTTTTCTCCTTCCAAGAGGTACCATCCCATTTTTGCAA
>VDFB02203776.1:0-13775 GCA_007258455.2 Sequoia sempervirens | reverse complement strand
CTTGGAGGTTTGAAGTTTTCTCTATTGCTTGGAACTTCCATTGGATTTGGGGGTTTCTTTGTAGTGGATTTCTATAGTATTTGTTGAGGAGATTGGAGCCGAGAGATGGATTTAGGAGAGCTCAACATCAAGATCTCATCTCTAGAAAACAAGTGAAATCAGGTTCCATTACTTCTCCAATTTCATCCTTGTTTCTGAAAAAGAAAGTTGCATGGTAAATAAAACAATATTTATTCATCAAATTACTTCCAGTTGATTTAATTAGCATTTTCCTAGCTGAGGATTGTAAACCCCTGCTGCAAATTGATTGGTAATTTGGTCTTTTAGCTTGGAACCTCTCTTTCTCTTGGATACCTTAATTAAATCTTTTACTCTATTTAAGCTTAGTTTTCCCTGCGTCTGATATGCCACTTCACTTTCATATGAATCAATCTCCCATATATTTTAATTAAGTTGTTGATGTTTATGTAAAGCATAGGTGACAAAGAGGGGGTTTGATTTAAAATTTAAATCCTATTTGAAACCTTTGAACTCTTTTCTGATAGAATTGATTTTGATTTGTATGGGCTTCCATTCTCTATTCGTATAGATTTATTATTCATTCATAATTGAAGCTTATGCGGTGTCCTGCCTTCTTAAAGTCTGGTTGACCATGCTTGGCTGTGGCTGCCTCCTCACTCAAGCTGTATCTTAAACATTATGTAGATTTGTTTACCTTGGTTAAGATTATCCCCACTCCTATCGCCCTCCTTCTGATAGCGAATAAAGTCAAGTTTCAGTGTTTATTGCATTTTTTGATAAATTGTATATGGATATATTTATGGGTTATTGTGATGCACATAGATTGCATTTAAAATGCATGCATTCTTGTTCTTTTCGCTGTCCCTTAAGATACATTGCAATTGGAAATTGATATTTAAGTTGGTTTTAGTTATCTTGCATCTGGTCCGCTGAAATCTGGCATAACCATTCTCAATTTAGTTGAGCATTGTATACACACACTTCTGTGTATTCAGTATGCATTACTATGTATTCAATGTGTTTTAAATTAGGCTTTTCAATTATTCAAATATATATACAGTCTTTTATACTACATGTATTAATATGTTGATAATCGCCAAACCTCAGTTTATAGTTAGTTCGATTATGAGTATATAAATTGAAATATAAGTTAGCCTTGCAACTGTATATATATATATATATATATATGTGCTAAAATTGGCGTTGAACATGTGAAACAATATCCCATAATCGCCTACAAACAACGTTCGTATCACATCTAAAACGCTAGAATAGAGATTCCTCAATAAATCCATTTGAATGTAAGAGAAAAGGAATAACATGAAGAACACAACAAACTTAAAGCTAAAATCTCAAATCCTATTCTAAAACAAAGCAAACTCTTGATCTCTTGAGGGTGTTGGTGCAAATTTGATGAAAAAATTGGCCCTTTCCCAAATCCAATGATGTGATGAAGATGATTGATGAAAGATGCATGCTTGTGGTGATGACTTCAATGGAGCTCCATGTTGAAAACCTGCAAAAATCCTAACTATGCTTGGATGAATTTGATGAAGGTTGCTATGAATTTGAGTATAGTAAGTTTACTCAAGTTGTGGATGATCAAATGAGGAATGCAATCTCTTATTTATAGAATGTCAAGTTGAAGAGATGTCCAAAATGGAGCAATGTGGGACTAAGAATCAACCAATGACAAAGTGCCACTTGTAAACATGTGAATGGATGGAGTATGTGCAAGTTTTGAAGAATGTGTCAATAAATGCACATATTTGAATTTTGAAATTGTTGAAATGACATGTAAGAGGGAAAGAAAGTGCATTGAATGCCACTTGGCTCAAGGAAAAAGGACTTTCTAGGTGGAGTAAATGCCTTGTTGGAAGGACAGTCCACTGATTTTGAATTCAAATTTGAGTGTAACATTCTATTACATACTTTTGAGAGAAAAGAGATTTAATAAATGAATTAAATCTATTTTCATGCAAGCTGCAAAAAGCTAGAGGATGGACATGGACTAAGATTAAATTAATCAAGGTTAATTAATTTTAATGAAGGATTAGATGATGACATTGATTTAGATTTATGGATTGATTTGAAATCAGTCATGAGAAGAATATGATTTTGAGATTAATTAAATAAAGATTTTGTTTTGTTTAACCAAGGAGATGAAGCTAGATTAAACCAAATAAGGTTTTAATTTATTTAATTTAATGGATGGATTTTAGAGATTTAATCAAATAAAATTGATTATTTAATTAAATAGGGATAATTAGATCAGACTAATTGATTTAATTAGCAAGAAAGGATGACTTAATTAGATAAATGATTTATTTAATTAAGAGAGGAGCATTGATGAATTTAATTAAATAAAGGTATTCAATTAAAATGGCTAGACCGAGTAATTTTTCGATGAAATAGTTAGTGGAGTCGTGATCAGATGTGCAATGTCAATCAAGATATTTTTATGTCTATATAGTTGTATTTTTATTAATAATAAAATAAATAAATCATATTTATATATGTACATGTGCATATATATATTTATATATGTATATAAGTATATGCATGTATAAATAAATTATGAATTTAGAGAACAAACCTGCTATGAGATTTAATGAATTATGCTCATGGTTGTAGTTGGAAATTTTAATAGAGAATTTTTTTTTTTACTTAAATAAATAGAAGGATAATTTATAAGGGAGTATTGATTATTATGAGTTGATGACATATGCTTGAAAAGTATAGTGATTGTATTGTTAAATTACTCTACATTCCTTAATTGTGTGTGGGATGGTACATGCCTTGCCTTTATCTATGTTCATGTGGTTTTGTGATTTGAGCATGTTGGATTTACCTTGTTGATTCAGTTGGGTTTTCTAGCTGTAGAAGGGGGAGTGGCTCTCAATGGGGGCTGACGCAAAAAGTGGCATCTAGGACAACCGATGTGGGAGTTCCTTAACTAAGTGATAACATAATTAATAAACTAGGGGGTTGGGTAGAATCTCACTCTAATCAAGATAAGTGGATGCCTCACCCATGCTTGTAGCACTCGTTCAGGCTAAGGATGGGATGAGAAGGCCTAGTTAGAAAGATCAATTTCCTTGTCCTCGTGAAAGGAAATTGGTTCCACATGTGTCACCCTATGGGACCAATGTCTAATGTGAGACTGCCAGGACAACCATAGACAGGGGCCGACATCTATTGAAAGACTATTAGGACAACCCATGCCAGGACTGTGCGATGACACTCTCCCTACTATAACATTTCATCCCCTTGAATTTTGTTTCCATTTGATGTATGTGTGTGCCTTTAGAAGCTGTGTCACTATTGTGTAATGTTATGTTGTACTTTCCATGTTGGTTTCCTTACATTCTTGTGGTGTCAATTGTATGCCATCTTGTTGTCATTGTGTAGTGGGACCCTTTCAATATCTCCTTGCATGGGGGGTGGACCTTAGGGTTGTACATGGTTGGGTGGAATGTACCTTGTACTTCATTGGGTTCACTCACCTTGTTTGTGTTCACAATGACTTCTCTTGGATTTGAAGACTTCTACACTTGTTCCAATTCATGTGGATTGTATTTCATGTACTTGTATTATACTATAAATCTATTATATCATGTAATATACTTTTGATGTACTCTCCTCATCATGTATACGAGTAGACATTGATGTTCAGATGTGAAAATGTAATGATGTAAATAAATTTTTAACTCTCTTATGTAATGGACAATGTAATAGATGCTATTGTAAGTGTTAGTTAAATGGATTGGTTCTAAACTATTGATCTCATGTAATGGTTATTTCATATCGATTGTTCAATTAAATGTAATTTCATATTGTTGATGGAATTTGTTTAATGTAATGATTTATAGTTCATGTTAGTTTAGTTAATTTGTGAATCAAGTAGCGTAGTCATAGACCTTAGAGGACTTAGGTTAGAATTTAAGTTAATGTTTCATTTGTAATCATGTGAATATCGCTCTTTCAAAAAACAATTGTTTGTTTTAAGTGTTTAGTGTGTTGTCCTCTAGCATTTCATGGCAAGGTGTTACAATGAGCAAGTCCTTTGACAATGTCATGTCACATGTACAAAGGTCCATGTGTTGTGTACAAAGGGCCATACCTATGTAAACATGTGGGAGTATAGAGGATTTGACCAAGGTTTAGGTTGTGCAAATGGGTGATTAGAGGATTAAGTGTGTAAGACCCCATTCCTTATGACCTTATTGATCCTATTAGTTTTTGATGATTTATATGTTATTTCATGTTGATAGTACACATGAGTGATGATTGTTGCTACACCATGAAGATGATAATATTCTTGACTAATCCTATCTATCAATTGTTGTGAATTCTTGTAATAGTCAGATGAGTTCAATTCTTTGTCTACGTAATTATGTAATGATCAATATGCTCGGTTATTGGTAATATTGCTATGTATATTAAGTGGATTACATTATGTTATGTGATTACATATCATAGATGTGGGAAGGTGTGAATATGAAGACAATTATTGATATTCAATATTATTTATAGTAGTATGCATTATAAGTTAAATATTCTATTGACATAAGTGGTGATATTTTGATAACATATAGTATTCACTCAATTGTTCCTTGACTCTATAATAGGTATCATGTGAGTAAGGAGTGTTAAATTGTATGTTAATTTGTAGATTAGTGGATATAACTTCTTAGTTGATTATTATTTTTGGAATTTTTAATTCATGTCATTTGTTTTTCATTAATTATGCGTAATACTAACACACATTCTTGGTTGAGTAAACATGTAAAAATTAGCCAATGTTGATAAGAAGATCACATAGCTACTTTCATTATTGTATCATTGTGAAATATTAGTCTTGTCATGGACATGTGATTTAACCTCGTTTTGTGTGCTTTGGGTTGTGTGTATTGTTGTCAATCAAGATTGTACCCTAGCTAAGATTTGACTTAACTATCCTATTGAAACATGGAAATGTTCTCAAGCTGTGGGTAACTTGTGATGAGAAAGAATCTTCAGAGAGGGTTGGTTCCCCTAGCATATCACCTAAACTAAATACTTTTCTGAGGAAAAAGGGAGAAGGATAACTTTGAAAATGAAAATCCTAATACCTAAAGGGTGATGCACTAGAACTTTTAAATTTATTCACTAACTTCACTCAATTAGTTCTCAAAACACTAGCTCTCACAATCTCATCTAAAACATACAATGATAAAGTGATTTGCATGAAGGTTCAAAAACTAAACACAACACACAACTTGTATTATATAATATTTCTACACCCACACTTGCAATAATGAGACATAAAAAAGATTCAATATTTGAAATCACAATAATACCATCAAATCACTAATACAAATGGAGACAAAAATATGAGATAGGAATGCTTTGCTATTTTATTCTTTGAAAGGAGTGTCAAAATATGAAAATATGAGTACAAATAAAGGCTTATAAAGCTCTCTACAAGTAGTCAAGAGAGTAGGAAGCAAATTTGAATTGCCACTAATGAGAAAAAACTAAGTTTTTCTCCAATATATGCCTCCAAAGTGTATCCAAGAGTGAGAAGGAAAAATATGAATGAACTACTCTCCAGAATAGAAACTTCAGTGCTATTTTCAAGAAAGGGAAAAAAACCTCCAAAATAGGGCCCCAACTACCTCCAAACTAAATGAAAAGATGGAAAGTTTCCCTCCCAAGAGGGTTGACCCATAAAGGACTCAAAAACACTCAATTATGACTAAATATCGGGAGTGGAAAGCTTAGTTCACTTGGTTTTTTCTATTTTTTTCAAAGAGACTCAAACTCAAATGAAAAAGTTTTTAAGAGGACTCAATCACACCATTTTACTGCATTTTAGATAACAACTATTAAAGCAATTTACATGAATATTTCCTTAATATTGTTTTACAATATCTTGTAGTTTCCATTTTACAAAATAGAAGGGCTCAACCTATAATTGATTTGATTTTGCACAAAGTCAGGGTAAAGATGACACTTGATTTTATCACAAATCAGAAAATAAACCAAAAGGCACATGGTCATAATGATTTTCTTCAAAAATCATAATAATTCTAAGGCATCAAATCACATTATTTTATTCAAAAATCATAAAAGACTCTAAGGTAATGCAACCTAGACAAGCAAACATATGCAAAGGGCGAAGTACCACTAAGGTATTAGTGAAGGCATTTGAATTTTAAATCAATGTGACAAAAATCATAAGGCCAGATTAGGGCAATGGAAAACCCTAGAACAAAAGTTCAGCCTCCACCTTTTTCGCCATTCATTTGCACTTTGATTTTTGGAAAAATTTCACCTCTATTGGAAAATTTGGCACTGCCACCATTAGGGTTTGCTTTGAGTCTCATGGAGTTCAGAAGCTTTTTTCGAGCATTTCATGGAGATTTTTTTGTAGAAGTGCATGGGTAAGTCTTCTTTGCACAACAAAACCAAACATCTTATGTTTTTATGTATCTTTTGGAGCATTCCATGGATCCTACCCATGAACTACTTATTATATTTCAGATACATTTTTATTTCCACACTTTGAAAAGACCTCTTTCTATGTCTTAAGGTTGATACTGGGGCTTTTATGGAGCTTGACACTTGGGAATTTTTTTGTATGTGGTGTTCGAATCCTCACCAACCCGTGAGGTAAATACAAAACTTGGGTAACTTCTCATAATTTTTCACTTTTTGTACTCGATGACAATGACTTTACTTGCTCCTTGAATATTCATTGCTATTCTAGAAATGATGAAAAGTTTTTATATTTTCTGTATATTCTTATATTTGGCCTTGCCTCTAGGAAATGACTAAAACAAAAAGTATGAGTGTCATTTTCTATATATTACTCTTCATAAAAGGCCAAAACTCTACTTTGCATTCTAGGCTCCATTATTTTTTGCAAGAATAAAAACCCTCTATATTCTAGGGCTATGGGCTACTATTTGAACTGTAGAGAAAACACTCTCTCTATTATTTGGGAACCACACAAAAAAGAACTCCATTTGAAATGAAATCATTTTTCTTATATCTTGCATATTCGAGGGTTTATTATAAAACCCTAGGCTCCATTGTGCATTCTCTGGGTAAAACAAATAGAATTATTCTACCTTTAGTTCAGCCTCTGTGGAGTTTTAACCTATAGTCCACATATTCATGTATCTAGAAATATGCATATAGCTATCTTTCATGCATTGTATGTGAAATCATGAAGAATACTCTGCTTTGCTGCAACATAGGTGCTCTTAACGAAGAGTCTTTGCCTCACAAACTTGAGAGTTCATGCATGACAACTCACATCTCCAATGAACTGCTACTGCCTCTAAAACAAAACAATCTTAATCTCATAAAACAAAAGAATGAGATTGCATTTAAATTCCTCCATCACCTATTTATATTATGTATGAAACATTATGACTGTGTTTACTCAATAAGTATGTCACCGTACCCTACTATGTAGGGTTTGATCATCACTTCCTTATCAACTCCTTTTGCTCTCTCCAAAACTTGGGAACTATCTTGCTACATTGAATGCATTGTGACAACCACCATTTAAGAAATGTGATCCTTAAACTAAGTTTGATACACTTATTTTCTACTATGATCTTATTACATTCATGCACTTCCTTGATGCCACCTTGAACTGGCTATGTTCCTTAAACAATATGCTTGAAAATGTTCATTTACGGTCTTTGTTTGGTGTGAATCACTAAAACCCTTACTATCACAGTCTGCACAATCAACATTGTATCACACACTATCATTGTTCTTCTACTGACTCAGGAAATTTTAGAATCTAACACCGTCTGGGTAAGGCCCCTTCATAGCTTACAAACCTCTCCACAAGGAACCTTGCTTGCAATGAGATCATTCCTTCAAAGTGTCCACTGCTTTGATTCTCTTCTTATGTGCATTTCACATGATGAAAACATAGGAGTGATGTGAAAATAATGAATAATACAAATGATAATGCAATCCATGGGTGATCTAAAAACTTTTAAATAATCAAGGCTACTTGGTGATAATTGATGCACTTTTATTTTGTTTTGGATATCATTATGTTTGCACTTTATTGCACTATTTTCTATAGATATTACTGCTCTTTTAGGCCACTCCATAACATTCTGAGACTCCGAATCACTCCAACCTGCTATGGGAATTGTCTTATGCAATCAAGAAGCTTTAAAATCCCCTGGACTTCTCCCTTTGACATTGATTTCCTTTTTCTATGAATGTATCTCATGATAATCAACAAGTTATGATATCTTCACAAGAAAAGGAATCAATGTCAAAGGGAAAAGCATCAATGTGGTTAGGGTAAGCTTTATAATGACACATTTATACTCCATGAGATAACATGTTGGGATCAACCCTTGTGGGAGCCACATTCCAACCCACATGCTATAATGTCAAAGAGATGAATCCAACAACAAAATTTCACCTCTACATTTCACCTTCAAAATTAATCAATTGCTTCAACTCTACCAAATTGAGCTGCTAGTGAAAATTTGGTAACCTGTATGTGAGAGTTGTTTTATTAGTCTCTTTATTCATTTTATTAAAATGGTCACTTAATTTATGTTTTATGAAGTCTTTATGTGGTCTTAATTGTTTAAAGTGTTTCCTACATGATAGGTTTATGGGTTAGAGGTATTTTTGTTCCATAAAATCCCTTTTATAAAGTTCTAAACCCACTCTAATTACTCACTTATGAGAAGTGACGAAAACTGGAGTTGAAAGGGTTGTTGGGAAGTTGAAAGGGAGGTTGCTTTTTCCCCTTCCATTTATTCTCTATTTATATGGAGGGGGTTTTCTCTCTTTTTATTTTTGGATTGTTCTTGAGTTCATGTTTGGTTTCTTCATTCTTCATTTTGAGTTTTTTCCATGTTTGTGAAGAAGGAGGAGCAATGGAAGAGAGTTCTTGGAGATATTTTTCCTCAAGTTGGATAGAAAGCATTCTTGGTGAGGTCTAACCTTTTAGTTATCTATCTTTGTTGTTTGTAATGAGTTTTTTGTCATATTGGTCTTTATAATAAAATATATGTGGAATTTGATGTTGAATTTCTTGTGTTCCTCCAAGTAGTGTGTTGGGGTTTGCATTGGTTGAATCTTCCACCTTGTTTAGTTTATTTTCATTTATACCCTTTTGTGTGTTAAAATAAAGAAATATCAATGCAAGATGTTGTGATGTGCAAAGTATATAAAGTATAAACTTTTCTAGGAGCCCTTGTGATTAGTTTCTTTAATGTGTTAATTTTATTAATGTGAAGGTTTTATGTTACACTTTGGATTGTGGATCCTATGCGGGAAGTATTATGTGGAAGTGTTATGTGACCCTAGCTCGGGGGTGGATTGAATCTCAATCCTATGGTTGGGTGGAGAGCCCATTGGCCCATATTATTTTTTATTCTTTGTGTATCTTTTTATTTCAGGTATATGTGTTGAATAATAAATAAAATCTAGGAACTTTCAGCCAATGGATTTCAAGAGAGAAACAAGATGGTTTTGTTGAGGCAAAAATATTGCTGCCCCTATGCCAAACAGTAATTTTTTTAAAAGTAGTTTCATGTATTTGATCATAAAAACTGATAAGAATGCTATTGAAGCATATAATTTAATGGGGTTTTCTATTATTAATCTCATAAAAACATATTCAAAAATTACATTAACCCAGATCACCAATTATGATTTATCAAGAAAACATTGACATCCTTATTCACAATAAAAATCTGTCATAAAACAGTCCTAAAAATATTTTCACAAAGAATGAAAAAAAAGAATTAGATGATAAAAATTAAAGGGTTTATATAAATATAATATTTTTAAAGCATATCAAAAAATTAGAGAAACCCAATAAACCAAATAGAATTTATGATTAAAACATTACCATCTCCTACTTTGAAACTAAAACAGTAAATTGAAAACTAAAATAAATTGAGTGAAACCAAGTTAGAGTATCATGTAGGAAAGAGAAATATCCGAAGGAAATTTTCTATGAGAAAGATAGAAACATGAAAAAAAACCCCTACATGGATTCTTAAATTAGTTTTTAAAAATTAGTTTCTAGTTATCCATTAAGAGCCTTAATAGTATAGTGCTTAGAAATATTGGTTCTAAATTGTTGATTTTATTTATCCTCTTATTTTCAGGATTGTGTTTTTGGTAGAGAGTTCGATTATTTATTTGATTTACTAGTGGATGAACAATATCTCCATTTAATCCAAGAATAAGAATATTTTAATTTATATCATTTTGTGATTCAAACAACTTACCATAGAAGAGTCTAGGTATAGTAAGAAAAGTTGGTAATTGAAATCACCTAGGAATTTTTGGGTAGAGTTATGAAGTAAAGAAATAAGGTTTAATTTGTGAAATATAACATTAAAGCTTCTAAATTCGTTAAATTATAGTTACTAACAAACATTTAAAATGAACTAAATAGTCATGAATTATGTGTATATGTTTAGTTGTGTGTGTATACTACAAATATACATAATCAATCTCAAGATGTTGAGTTATTAGTCCTATAGTTAGGGTGTTCAATATTGGATGGTATAGTTCTTGTTAGCTTATTTCTTGTATGTGTATGCTTGTAATATTGGTTTAAATTATTGTCTTCATTTCTAATGATTAGGCATTAAAAATAGTTCACTTGGAAAGGTAAATAGATTGAGGTCGGTTCAACACTTACGATGCATCTCTAGTATTTGATTCTATTACATATCTCAACCTTTATGTAATCTTGATTTTACCTTCACTAACAATTTCAGATGTCCTATTTGATTTAGATTTAATAGTAATAATATATTTGGGGGGATAAGTTAATGTTATTGTGGAGATTTATACTATCCATATCAAAATATGGTCCATGTTTATGTTTAGTTTAAATGAATATAAATGATGTTGAAAATTAGTGTAAATTGGCAATAGAAATGTTTGATTTCAAAAAAAAAATCATTCATTTTGTTTATATTAACATTGGGTGTGTACATTATCAAAATCATCATAAAGTAATGATTGTGAAATTCCTTAGTGACAATATCATTATTATTTATTAGTATTCCATCTTGTAAATATAATTGTTGGATTAGCAAATAAAGTATCTAACTTGTAAAATATTCTTTTGGATCATGCAAGAATTTATCATTATTTCTATCATTAGACAAGTTATAAATTGAGTAGTTTATCTTTAATTATTTTATTTTATTATTTACTTCTCTTATTTAGTTACCTTATAGTATAATTATATTAGCTTAATCTTGGGGAGGGCATTACATAGGTATCAAACCACCAGGTTGCTACACTTTGGGAGCTTTGGGGAAAAAGTAACTTAATAATACAAATGGGTAAAAAGATAGATTTTATTAGTTAAAGATGAAGCTACACCATTTTTTTGATGTATTTTTATAATAGATGAATGTTGTATTGAATTCTTTAAATTAGATGTAAATGCCACCTTTTAGTTTCTCAACATGTTTGCAATGGAAGGGGCACCATTTTTTTTTTTTATCATGTTTGCCAAATGTGTGTAATGTCTTGATTAGTGAGTAAAGTTTATTTTCTGATATTGTGGGGAGAAGTAATTAAGTGATCTTGTCCTTAGTCTTGCAATAAAAGGTTAAAAGTAGCACATCAATTATAACTAGTTTTAAAAAAACCCTGAAGTTTTTTTCTCTCTCATCCTTGAATTCAAACATCTTAAATTTCCAACAATGTTGTGATTATTATCTTCTTTTTCATATTAGGAGAAATTTATTTTTATTTAGGAGGGAAAGTTCCTTGAATCACTTAAGCTTATGAAAATTTTATTTGAAGAATTTTGATGTTAATTCTAGTTGTTCATTTTCAAGGTTTCTCTTTATTTGGATTCTTGGTTGATTATAGTTATTCTTGAATTCATGTAATTATAATTAGAGAAGTGATATAAGAAGGAAAAGGATTTGTATGAAATTTATTTTTGGCTTTTAAAGAATTAATAGTCTTGTTTATGGGAAATTTCATTTTGGAGGTAGTTAATCAAAGTTACTTATGTTCATCACTATAACTTGCTTCATGATAGAGATGGATGCTAACTAGGTAGATTAATTTCCTTAAGCAATTATTTAACGATTGTTGTAGTAAAGTGGGCCATCATAATTGGACACTCTCTTGGTTGTGCATTAAAAATTCAATACAATCTAGTTATCCACCATAAAACATGGGTTGATTATTAAAAATGCTGCTTACTCTAGATTTTGTTGTTTTACAATTTAATTATGAAAACTATCTAGATGAGATGATTTTTGACAAGTGTGATATTTTTCTATGAATTTAATGCAATGTTATTCATATGTTGAGGACATGCCTAGAATTTAAAAATATTAATGTTGATTGTTTAAAAGTTGTCCTATTCAAAAGATTTGATGTGTTAGTATTGATAAATAATATGCAAAATATTATCTTATTTCTCAAGTAGAAGACTGAAAATGAGATGAATTAGCCTCAATCATTAGTGATTATCTTTTTTTCTAATAATGATGCTTAAATTTGGTGTAATGGGACTATGAGTTGAATCATGTTGTAAACAGGGAGTTTAACCTTAGTGGTATATTATGTTTTGATCTATGGTAAAATTAATTATTGTTCTAATGTTTGTTTTTAGAGTTGTGTTGAGGATTGATAATTATGTGAAATTCCTTCTTATAAATCCACTGTGATAGTGATGTAATTGGGTGTTGGTAATTGTTTCAAATGTAAACTAGTTCATGCTTTGATAGTGTTAAGTAGTCTAAATACATGTTTTAAAGTGGCTAAGTGTTGGTTTTCTCATAAGTGTGTCTAAATTTTTTAAAGTGCAATATAATATGTGTTGTGAGAAATCAGTGAATGTTATGTTTGTGACTCAAGTTTGAGATACTAGGTATCCAACTTGGGATAAGGGTGTGGTGGACATCTGGGATGATCTACTTGCATATACCCTCATGTTAAATTATATGTGATGATATTGCATGTTTTTTTGTGTAGTGTGGAGTCCGGTTTGTGTAATGGGGTTTGGGTGTGCCTAAGGAGAAAATATCACTTGAGGGATGAGAGCATCCTTTGTTTGGGGTTGAGAGAGTCCCTCCATTCTTTGGAACATGAGAATATTGTGATTCTTGATGCATCCCTATGCTAGCCAATGGACAAATGTAAAGAATTTGGTTCTTCCTTAGAATGTTGAGTTGAATCGAGTCCCCCTTTGAGTACCACATTTTTTGTTCCATAGAGAAAAACCATTTTCCTTGAGTGTACCCCATGGCTTGAGGATGGATTTGGTGTGTGGAGGATTTTGGATGGATGGTAGTCGTGGTGTGTGGAAGTTTTTGGATGGATGGTAATGGTGGTGTGTGGAGGTTTTTGGATGGATGGTAGTGGTGGTGTGTGAATTTTTTTGGATGGATGGAGGTGTTGGTGTGTGGAGGTTTTTGGGTGGATGGTGGTAGATGGGTGTGGAGATTGTTGGATGGGGATGTGAATGGGATTGGTATGGGATGGTCATAGTCCATTCTCCCCTAGTGTGTGATCAATGATATGACATTTAAAATTGTTCCTCCTCATAAATACCATTCCATAAATTGTGGGATATGTCAGTGTTGTGTTGATGGTGTGTGTGTTGTAAACCAAAAATATTTGTGATACACATGCATTGACTGTTGGCATTGTCATGATAAAAGGAAATGAATGATTGCTTAAGGTGTAAATTTATTATGTTGTGAAAAGGTTGACCA
>VDFB02203775.1:0-21310 GCA_007258455.2 Sequoia sempervirens | reverse complement strand
TTGTATGATGGTGTGTTTGCATTTTGACGAGATTTGTATCAAGTAGTGATGAGTTGCAAGAAATGTACTTGTCAACAAAGCTTTCTATTTCAGAATTTAGGCAATTGCCATACACAGGTGCATTTTTTATCCATAGCAAGAAATGAACATGTTCATTGCCTCAGTTTTGGAATTCTGTCACAAAAGAGTAGTCCATGACTTGGCCAAAGAGCTCATGGTTTTTTAGCATCATTTTTTGAAATGCATTGATTCTATGATTAAAATACCGACTACAAATTACTGGGTTCTTTCTGATTTCAAAGTCCAGATCCCTATCCTCTATACTTTCATTGGAGTTGGTTTGTTGCTGAATGGATATTTGTTGTAGAGCTCTGCACAATGGTTCCCATAAGTGCTCAGCACTTGTCAATGTTACAAAAAATGTTGGAGGTCCCAATTGTCTTATCATTGCAAATATGTTTTTTTTGGTGTTTTCTAGGTAGTCTGGTGAGGTGCGGATGCTTTTTAATGTTCTATAACCTAATGGAGATCTTAATATTTTCTCTAGGGTAGCTGGATTGCGGACATCCTTTGCAACTAACTTTCTATCCTTTAATTCAGTTTTTCTTATGCAAATCCATGCCAGTGAAGATACTTGGCGAATAATTATCTTGATGGCTTTGAAGAAAATATTTGTTATGTGTGTTGCAAAGTCATTGTCTTTATGCATAAGCTCCCATTTTGCTATCTTTTGGTATGTTAAGCTTTTAGTCATGTCAGTTGGCCGAGCTGAACCATAGAACAAAGTTGGGAAGTTCATTTCCTCTACGTATGTGTCTTGGAAAATGCCAAGAGGTTTAAACCCTTCAGATGGTGCAATTTCAATGATGGTTGTGTCAAGGTCTTTGATTGAATGTGCATCATTGAACCAATGTATAACTAATTCAGTCATAGGTTCATGATCATCTTTAGACATGTCATTGTCCATACTTGGTTCTGTTCCAGTATCTATATGCAATTTTGTTGTTCTCTTTGCTAATTGCTCTTCCTGGTCTTTATTTATGGAGATGTTTTGTTCTTTGTACAATGGTGTTCTTGATAGTGTCATTAAAGCATTCATCACAAGAGCAGGTCTAATATTTCCTTGTGCATATGCATTTTCATATTATAGCTTTCGTTTAAGTCTAACTGCGACTGTTGTATTTCCATCTAGTTTCCTAGGCAATGCTTGTTGCACTTTATCAAAATCCACTAGAACATTAATGATTGTCCCAAGCAATCCATATTATGCTCACCTATATCCTAGTTGCCTGATCTGTGCAAAAGCAATGTGCAAAGAAACAAGTCTTTCTTCAAGGGAAGTCAGTGACTGAACGACATCTATTGGTGCATTGCGTCTTATGCTCCAAGGTGTAGCAAAACAAGGAACCTTTGCATTAAAAATAGCCTTTGTGCATTGTTTACAAATAGACTGGTCAATTGCTAATGTTTTTTCATTGGTTTGAATGGGAAGCAAAGAGAAAGCTTGACCAAGTGCATGATCAACCTTGTGCATGTTTTGCTGAAAATGAAGCATATCGCAAAGGCAACATGGTTGTGTAGGTGTGTCATCTATGCTTTGCAAGTATCTGTCAATGGATTTTTCTATTGTGTTCGGTTTTGTAAATTTCCATTTCTTTTTTGTTTGTCGATCACTAGTGATTGTGTTCTGGAGTATAGAAGATGCAGACAATCTACATTTTAGATTTGGCATGTGAAAAGTATGATGTTTACCTGTTGTGCGCATCTGTCTTTTAAGAGAATGTAATGATTGCTGATGTAGCTGGTTTGTACTTGTGGTGCATACCTGACTTCGATTTCGCATATGCAAAAGACTTTGTGTTTGTGGACGTTGCATTTTCCTTTTCATAGAATCTAATGATTGTTGGTGGATTGGATTTGGACTACTGTTGGAGGACTGTTTTTTACTTGTGATGCTACTACTGCGTGGAACAGAAGTGGAAGTTGTTTTTTGTGCAATTCTTCCATGTGCCATGTTTCGATTACACATTTTAGCTTTAAGAGAGTGCAATGTCTCATGCGATGTTGATTTTGTCTTTGTGTTTGGTGTAGAAGTCTTAGGTTGCAGGCATTTGCTTACATCGTTTAGTGAATGTGTTGCTGCAGGTTTCTATTTTTTTTTAAACAATGTGATGGCTATTCATGGCCAATCTTTTGCCCAAACCTACATTTGTTGTTTGTTGTTTCAATATGGGCAGTTGCTACAGCTAACGGAGAGAGTGTGGCTGTTGCAATGTTTGAGTGGCAGGCCTCTGTTGAAGAAATGTTTACTTTCAAACAATGCATTCTCTGATTGTGTATCAATTATTTGCTTGTATTTGTTGTACAATTACCAAGTTATGAAGATATGTATATTTGGTTTGGAGCATCTTTGAATGTTGTTTGTTCATTTCACATGCCCATTCGTTGTTCACCTATGCCACGTATTGTTGCTTTGAAACATCGTAAAGAGTTACGAACATGTAGGTTTGAGATGGGCAAAGTTCATGTTCTTTTATGATCTAGACTTGCTGAAATGTAACTAGTTGTATTGTCTCTTGCAATATTGTACGTGGAAGTGGGGTGTGATGTAGTGCAAGCATCTGATTGGCAAGTGCACAATGCTTTTGAAACTATTAGGTTGCCTTCAAATGTAGGACTAGATGCAATTTTGAAGTCATTTGTCATATATTGAATAGCAACATAACTGTTAATATGCATGTGATGAGTCAATTGTTGTTTTTGCTGAAGCAGTTCATAATGATGATGATTTGAGCTATCTACAAAGCAAATCAGATTAAAGCTCTTCTTTGGCTCTTTGCTATTTCTGTATGTTTTTGAACCAGGCGATAGAGATGCTTGCCATATGTATTGTTGCATGGAATATGTGCGAGAGCCATAATATGCAAAATTCAGTCCCTCAAGGCCACTTTGTACATATGGTATTCCAATGTTGGAAACTAATGATTGCAATCGCAATAGAGGATTGTTGTTTGCTATGGTATGCTGACCAGATGAGCCAAAGCATGCCAACGCATACTTGTTCTTGACTGCCAATGCATTTGCTAATGATTGGGCCATGAATATTCGCAAAGAAATTGGATCAAAGTGTTCATCAACCAAGAAAGCTATGGCCGCAAACATGCTTTCGACACATGTAGCGGAAAATGTTGCAGGACTACAAAGGCCAAGTGTATCAAATGCATTTGCAATTGTGGTCCAAGTGCTCTCGAAACTGCAATATGTGTTTTCCAAGTGTCGTTGAATGTTTTGAATGCAATTGTACGTGTTTAGTCATGAAAACATAGGTTTAAAGTGTCCAGCAGTAGGATTTGTATCGTGGAAAAGAATTGATATCATAGGATTGCATCTGTCCTTGTTGAAATGCAAGTACCTTGTTTTGAACCTTGTAGACCAAATGCATATTGGTATGTCCAACCAATGTGCTAGCCATTTTAAACAAAATGTGTCACCCCAAAGCCTAGTTTCACCATTGTTATTATGCTCTATGGTTGAAAGCCTCATTCTATGCAGGTATGTGTTTTTGTCTTCTATACCATGCAATTGCCTAAGAATTGTTGGATGCAAGTCATTTTTGTAGCAGCTTGAAGTTGTGGTGCAACCATTGTGAAGACGATGTAGAAAATGGTCAACAAGACCATTGCGTAGCTGATTTGGAGAATAGCGAGAGTGAAGCAAAATGTGTATCATGTGAAATAGGAAATCGCCTACTTTGTAGTTGAATGAATCGATCCAGAAACAATGTGAATCATGGAGAGCTTCATCAATTGATGTAAATTGTGGTTCAGTATTCGGTGTGTAGGTCTCCACATCAATTGGTTGTAGGGAGAGTTTTTATTTTTTGAGTGGATTGTTTATGAGCATATTACCGAAACAGGGGTTTCTTGGCTAAAAGATAGGTTGTATTGTGACTATTCGATAGTACAATGACTATTTAGCAAAAAAGACAAGTTGTATTGTGACTATTAAGTAGTACAATGACTATTTAGCAATATACGAAACTTGCATTGTTGAATGCAATGAAATATAATTTTTCTTTTTTTGCAAGCAAGTGAAGCAAAAATAAGTTTAGTATTCTACTACACACCTTCATCACCAAGTCTATAGAAGCTGTAACAATATCCTTTTATGTTATAGAAGATGTAGTGTACGCCTTACAAAACAAAATCAACACTTTATTGCCAATGCATATGAGTAAAACACAACTTGTATTGAAGCTGTCTAGGAATGAAATGCATATTTTTGAAGAGCCACAATATAGTTAGTCATGGTCATTAATTACTCACGTCGATGAGAACAGTAATGTGGAAGCTATTAGATTATTTTTTAATTCAGAATTCCCACGCACCCTAGCTCCTATAGAACAAAAGCAACATTTTATTATCAGTGCATTTGAGTATATATTTGGGAAAAGAAATAGAATAACTTAATAATGACCAATAAATGGAGGGGAGGAACTAATAGTTAGAAAAATGTATAATAGTCAAAGTCTGGTGGTCGAAGAGTATTTTCAATTCTCTTCGTTTTTTGTGACAAGGATGCAATGAGCATTTTTTGGTCAACATGCTAAGTATTTACATGATTCTTGCATCCAAATAATTGCTTACAAATCGAGCATAATTCTGCTAGCTATAAGTGCAGAATCCATGTTAAACAAGACCCAGTCAAAAAACATTTAGCCCATATATATATATATATAGGTCTATCATTAATTGCATATTTCCTAATATACAAGAATTATAGTTAGAGTTGCTCGATCCATATGCCCAATATTGAACAATTGTAAAGAAACAGTATACAGTAACTATAAACGCAAATTGTAAGTAGGTGTTGCATATTTTTTGTATCGTTGCTTATTGCAATCGAACCTGCAACATGGTAGGAAGTTTAAAATTAGTGACTAATTAACAAACAATTTATTTTCATTGTGCATGCACTATACAATCCTAAGAAACACATTAAGTTGGAATTGTTACTGCTTATAGTATTTGCATCTCTATACAATTATATCTTTTGTAAGAGAATACATGATCTGACATAGAAAGTGCAAAAGGGGTGTAAAGATTGATGCCAATAGCTTGAATCCTTCCATGCTTGACACCACCTTTAGATGTATTGATCCAAATCTTCTTAAATCTATTTTGAAACAACAAGTGCTTGTCAGAAGAACAAGTCCCTGTAATAATTCAAGCATGTACAAAATCCAAATATTGGATTGGGAAAAGCTATAAAGAGAAGAAAAATTCCTCGTGAATATATCAATCGTCATATTAATTTGCATGAAAAAAAAGGCCATATGGGAAACAACAAACAAAATAGGTAAATTAAAATTTTCAAATGTACTTTTGTATGTTGGTACAGGAAAATGCTGCAAAGCGAGAGAGGAAAATTTGTGTACCATTGTAAAATGTGTCTATAGCCCTCTGCACAGTGAAGTTGCTCTCTTCTTCATCTATGTCTATAATTTTTTTTTTTATTTCTACATGACATCTGCATGGTCTTTTTATTCTTTTCTAGAATCTAGAAAAAATGTATTGAACAGTATCAAAATAGGTCAGCTGAAAATATCAAATATATTGTAATATGCTAATTCACTAGGAACTTGCAAAATAAGAGGGGAAATTTTGCATACCATTTCCAATTTTCTCCTTACACTTATGGGTAGTAAAGTTGTTTTCTTCTTACTGCATGGCCATAAGAACTATTGATTTGTGCATGGAATATGTCTATGCTTCTATTTTTTGCAATGATGAACAAACTGAATTTGTTTAGAAGAATGAGTTGCTGCCATTATGCCAATAGGATTATAGAGTCCATATTTTGCAAATGCATGGTACAACACCATTCTCTTGAGCAAGTTCAAACTACTCATCATTGCATTATTTATATGCAAAATGTGGAAGCATACACAGTGGAGCTGACTATTTGTCAAAATGCACCACTAGTTATATGAAACACAAGTGGACCTTCTTTAAGAAGGCTCAAGGAGCTTCCATCCTAAAGCAATTGGAATCAAAGCTAAATTTCCCATTTTTTTTCTATCATCTTTCCCACTCGCACTAGAGGACATGTACGCAAAAAAGTGGAAGTGTAGACAAACCTTAGGAATCATAGGATATGCACAAATTGTTTATTCATTAATAAATTATTGTTTAGATAGTGGGGTTGGGATATATTTCAAGCATTTCAAAAGCAATCATGGCCTGACTGTGGCTATGCATAATTATTTCAAAAGCAATCATGGAATGACTATGGCTTGAGATATATTTTAAGTATTTCAAAAAGAATACTATTTCCAATGTTTCAACCTCTGTATATTTTCTTTGAGTAATTTGTGAGCCTTGCAAAACATGTGAATTGTTTGCATTATTGCCTCAAAGAAATGTCATCTCCTTGAATGCAATGCTTGCAACATACGTTTAAAAACAAACCAACCAAAAGATACAAACATCTGCTGACCCCACCCATATCCTCTAAAAAAATTCAAACTATACCTAGAATTGAGATATATAATGGTCATAGGCAGGAAAAACACCAGTATCAAGCATGAAGTCAAAATCTATTATTTTACAAAACAATTACACTAAAAAGGAAGGACAAAAACCAGACACCAATAGCATCATGATCGTTAGAATAATAAATGAGCATGAGGCTTCTATTGTCCATGCTAAATAGACTAATCAGAAGGGCCTCCAACCCCTAAATCCATGGTTGAAGGCCATCCACCTTCACACCATTCAAGACATCAGAGTCAAGCACCTATGTTGTGATGGACTTACCAAAAATGATAACTAAGAGCAGGTCAATCAGTAGAGTGGTATTCATTATCTCCAACAATTTACAAAGGCATTGGAACTACTATGGACCAAAAATGTAGTCCAATCTACAATGCAACAAACAGCCCAAATTACTAGCAATAAAGCAAGAAGATTAGGACATAACCCAAGTAGAATATATATATGCTAACCCTAACCAAATCTCATAGAAATCTTCAAACTACACCTAAAAATAAGATATATAATCATCCCACATGGAACAAATGCCACTACTGCACATGAAGCCAAAGTTTTCCTTTTATAAATGATCATACTGAAAAAGATAGGTCAAAATGAGAGACAAATAGCCCAAGGTCAATGAAGATAATGAATAAGTGTGAGGCTGATATCATTCATATCAATTAGACTAGCTAGAAGCATAGTTACTAGATTTAAAAACTTGAATTAGTTCAGGCCAAATATTTAGAAATCGACATTTTTTATTGAATCCAATAAAAATTTAATAGGAGTTAAAAATACTGGACTAATTCAGACGAATGTGGCCAGTCCAAAAAAATTAGATCTAGCTAAATTCGGTAACTATGGCTAGAAGAGCATGCATCCTTTGAATCTCCAATTCATGTATAGGTGCTAGTAAGAGCTTGGCTTTAAAGGGGGGCTGATAAAATTAGTTGTGCATCAAACACCTTTAACATTAAGATCCCGCCATTTGATAGTAGGAAAATAGGAAATTGTTGCGGATGCTTTTCTTTGTTTTTGCATTTTCTCATATGCTAGATTGCCAAAGAGCAATTTTTCTATGAGAAAACTAATTATTTGTTGTTGAAAGAAACTGGCAAGACAAGCAATGCATTTATCAACATTAACTAAGTTTTTCTTAAGCAGAGCATTGTGAATCTCATGAATGCCACTACTATCACTCATGAGTTTTAGGCTACCATCCATATTGTTCAGAGCATTAACCATTTCCATTAAAAAATTGTTATTGCTTTTCCCATATTTTGTTCATAGCATGCTCAACCCTAGATGAACATCCAACAAATTGAGGTTTAAACATTGTCATTGTCAACTTATTCTTTCTTCTCATTGCATGCATTGTTGATAGCAGCCACAAACCCACTAGGCTTCCCAACAAATTGAAGCACATAATAATTTCATAATGTTGTAAACTATTGTAATATGTATGATGGTTTGAAAATTTTATAGACTTTATATATTAACCATTGGAAACTAATTTATAATTTATGTCCCCTTGTTTCTCACTCATTGCAACAATAATTACCCAATCGGGAAACAAAAAACCATGTGTAAAAAATATGCGAGCCAATCATAAATTTGAGAAACAATGTAGAAATTATGCTTTAGTAAAATAAGTGCCATAGACCACAGGATGAATGAATATATCTTCATCTGTTAGCAATCCCAAGAAGCTGACTAGAAAAACTTTGTTTCATAGGTTGAAATCACTCATCATTGCATCATTTATATGCAAAATGAGGAAGCATACACAATGTAGATGAACTATTTGACAAGACACAAGATTGGATGAAATGCATCTAGGAAAACAAGAATTAAGAAACATGACTCTTTGGAGAACAAATAGTTATAAGAAATTTACATAAAGCAATGAACAAGTGAAAAGTTTATGGATAAAAGCTTAAGTGTAAATACATTCATTTTACAAATCTATTTTATAGTAGGCAAGTTTTCCATAAGCGGGATGATATTTACTAACTACTAGTTCAATGTTCAGTACATAGCTTCCGTTGTAAGTAGGAGACTACTCCTCTTTGGGTTCTTCCTCATTGGAGGTTCCCGTTTTTACAGTCGTAGTAACATGGACATGGTTGTACTCTGCAATTGCTTCCTTTGTGAGAATAGGAGCATTCCATCCACATCCAAATGGAAAATCTTATATAGCTGAAGGCCTTGGTCTAGTAGCAGATTGAGGACATTTTTTTGTTGGTTCATGATCTTTGCAGGGTTTACCCAACACCTTTTTCTTTTGGATATTTATTCATTTGATGGCTTGACCCAATGTTCCAGTGTCAAATAATTCGTTAGCTGTTGTCTTTGGGTCTATTGTAATAGCGACTTTCGATTCTTTTGGTTTCTTTTGTTCCAGAGGTTTTTTTTTTTACACCTTCTTCATGTTTGCTTTTCTCCCACGACCCATGACTGTCAACATGAAACATTCAAATTAGTACAACAAAGTGTTGTAAGCTTTGACACAAATGTAACAACAAGCTCAATGACAAGAAGACTTGACAAATTATAAATGTAGTTAATCTCACGTTAGCTAAATTTGATTAGGAAACAACACATGTATACAGACATGTGATTGATTGTCTTGACATTGTAGATTATTTAATTGGAGATTCCAAATTGCAAATGCAAGATGAATATGTGTACATGAAAGCTAGAACCCATAGAGTGGAAAGTAATCGCTACCACATGAGCATATTGCTAAGTTGAAGTCATAACTGAGGGAAAAGCAGGGGGGCCCACCCCCCACTCCCCCCCAAGTCACCACTCTCCCCTCCTCAACCACTACTTGTCAAGCACTAGTGGCTTGAAGCCAACCAAAACTCAAATACACTCATAGGTTCATGGCTTCTAATGGGATAGCTTCATAGCAAGAGATCGTATAAATAACATGCCAACATGATAGTAGAGGTAGGGGGTTGCCCACTAATGATGTTTGGATAAAGCATACAAACTACTTTTTTTTCCATTTTATTTTTTTATTCATGCTATCCATACAATAGCCCTAGCAAGTCACAACCCTACGGCTCCTTGGAACAAGCACAAAGATGATACCCATACACAATTCTAATCGCATGGGCAACTAAAAAACAATTGATCTGGTCAGAAAAAAGTAGGGGGCGCCCACCTCCCACTCTCCCCCAAGTCACCACTCTCCCCCGCACTCACCACTCTCCCTTTGTGAGTGACTACTTAGTTGAGCACTAGTGGTTTCAAGCCAACGAGAACTTAGATGAAATCATAGGTTCACAACTTCTAATGGGGTAGCTTTGGAGCAAAAGATCATATACGTAACATGCCAACATGATAGTAGAGGAAGGGGGTGGCCCCCTAATCATGATAGTAGAGATAGGGGGTTGCCCACTAATGATGTTTGGATGAATATCCAACAAATAGTGGCTTAAACATTGTCATTGTCAACTTGTTCTTTCCTCTCATTGCATGCATTGTTGATAGCAGCCACAAACCCACAAGGCTTTCCAATAAATAGAAGCACATAATGATTTGATAATGTTGTTGGCTATTGCAATATGTATGATGGTTTGAAAATTTAATAGACTTTATATATTAACCATTGGAAATTAATTCGGAATTTTATGTCCCCTTGTTTCTCACTTGTTCCAACAACAATTAGCTAATCGGGAAATAGAAAACCATGTGTAACAAATGTGTGAGGAAATCATAAATTTGAGAAACAATGTAGAAATTTTGCTTTAATAAAATAAGTGCCCTGGACCATAGGATGAATGAATATATCTTCATTTGTTAGCAATCCCGAGAAGCCAACTAGAAGCACTCTGTTTTGCGGGTTCAGATCACTTATCATTGCATCATTTATATGGAAAATGAGGAAGCATACACAATGTAGATGAACTGTTTGACAAGACACAAGACTGGGTGAAATGCATATAGGAAAACAAGAATTAAGAAACATGACTCTTTGGAGAACAAATAGTTATAAGAAATTTACATAAAGCAATGAACAAGTGAAGAGTTTATGGATAAACGCTTAAGGGTAAATACATTCGTTTTACAAATCTATTTTATAGTAGGTAGGTTTTACATAAGCGGGATGATATTTACTAACTACTAGTTCATTGTTTAGTACACAACTTCCGTTATAAGTAGGAGACTACTCCTCTTTGGGTTCTTCCTCATCTGAGGTTCCCGTGTTTACAATCGTAGTAACATGGACATGGTTGTACTATGCAATTGCTTCCTTTGTGAGAATAGGAGCATTCTGTCCACATCCAAATGGGAAATCTTGTACAACTGAAGGCCTTGGTCTAGTAGCAGATTGAGGACATTTCTTTATTGGTTCATGATCTTTGCAAGGTTTACCAAACACCTTTTTCTTTTAGATTTGAGCTCGTTTGATTGCTTGACCCAATGTTTTAGTGTCAAATAGTTCACTAGTTGTTGTCTCTGGGTCTATTGTAATAGCAGCTTTCGATTCTTCTGGTTTGTGTTGTTCCAGAGGTTTTTTTTTTGACACCTTCTCATTTGATTTTCTCCCATGACCCATGAATGTCAACATGAAACATTCAAATTAGTACAAAAAAGTGTTAAAGAGTTGCAAGGTTTGATACCAATGTAACAACAAGCACAATGACAAGAAGACTCGACAAATTATAAATGTAGTTAATCTCATGTTAGCTAAATTGATTAGGAAACAACACGTGTAGATGAACATGCGATTGCTTGTCCTGACATTGTAGATTATTTAATTGGAGATGCCAAATTGCAAATGCAAGATGAATATGTGTAGATGAAGCTAGAATTTGCAGAGTGGAAAGTAATCGCTAGAACATGAGCATATTGCTAAGTTGAAGTCATAACTCAAGGAGAAGCAGGGGCTCCTCCTCCCCAGTCCTGCTCTCCCTCCTCGGCTACTACTTGTCAAGCACTAGTTGTTTGGAAGCTAACCAAAACTCAAATACACTCATAGGTGCACTTGGCTTATAGCAGGGATAGCTTGAAAGAAAAAGATCATATAAATAGCATGCCAACGCAAGTAGAAGAGTAGGGTAGAGAGGTTTCCACTAATGATGTTTGGATAAAAGCATCTGAACTACTTTGTTTTCCTTAAGGTATGTGCCACGATCATGATGGACCAAAAGTGGCAATATGATGGTATGTGGCTGGTGACTTTTTTTTACCCAAAATTGATGAAACGAAAAAGGTTTTGAAAGGAGATTCTCAGCTTTCCAACATTATAAATTATGCTTTACTTTGAATTTAATAAGTAATTATTATTCATTTTCTATTCAAATTCTGACTAAAGTCACGATTGATAGAGGTGAGTTAGAAAAACATCTATAACTTTCAAGCGGTATCACATTTTGAATCAAAACATGTGTCCCATTCTGCTTTGCATACTATAGGATTAAAAATAGAAAAAATTGAATTTCATGAAGTTTTGACCAAGTTAAGGTGAGTGGAGACATCACGAGTTTTATATTTTTTTAAAAAATTTATAATAAAAATTCATAATTAATTATTTATTTGGTAAAAAATTACAAAAAATATGCATCCACATCAGTGGAGTCCTCTACTTATATCTAAAATATTTTTTAAAAAATATTTATCATTTTATTAATGGTTAGAAGATTGTGAGTGGAGACAGGAACCTCACCTTATTTTTTTTCCACTGAAATTTAAGTACCATTGCGGTGAAATTTCAAATTTTTCACAAATAGATTTTTAAAAGAAAAAACAAACCTAGTAGTTTAGAAACTAAATTCAATTTTCTACATATTCTATTCTTACATATTTTGAAATAATATAGATAACTTATTCAAATTTTCACGTCCAAGTTGCTTCTAACTTTGATTTTTACAGTTACCATGGGACCTATTTTTCCATGATGATCCTGCACATACCCCCATTTTTTCTTTTTCTATTCATGTTATTCGGAAAATAGCCTTAACAAGTCACAACCCTACTACTCCTTCGAACAAGCTCAGAGAAGCAGGGGAGGCCCACCTCCCGCTCCCCTCCCCCAAGTTAGCACTCTCCCCTCCACTCACCACCCTCCCCTCCTCACCAACCACTACTTGAGCATTATTGGTTTCAAGTGAATGAGAACTCAAATGCACTGGTAGGCGCATGGCTTCTAATGGGGTGGCTTTGGAGCAAGAGATCGTATATGTAACATGCCAACATGATAGTAGATGTAGGGAGAGCCCCATAATCATATATCAGACCCTAATTTATCTTTCATTGATCTTTCTTGAAATTTCATTTTTTCAAATAGAAGACACAAGCAGACTAGAAAACACAAAACAAGGAACAAGAGGGCTATCTGAAGCTGAAAGAAATCTAGAATCCAAGAACTATGATTCTAATAGTTGATGTTCAGAATTGATTGATTGTCAATGAATCATGAGGTACCATAGAGTAGCTTAAGAAAAGGACATTAATAAATATATATTCCCATGGTATTATCTATGTGGAAGAGGACGGGTTGAAGCAAATCTATAGCCACATGACAAGGTTTAGCACATTTAAGGGTTGAATGTTTACATTATTGAGTTAGCAGACGGTAGTGAGTTTGTTAATGTGTAGCAAGCATTGTGTGCAGGTTTTGAAAATCAGGGGTGCTGACTTTCGTAATGCTAGTTAGTGCTATTAGCTGATTTTTCAATTGGTTCAGACCATCACCTCTGATACTAACCATAGGAATCCATTGAAACTATTAAGATTTAAAAATAAACTTGCAATAAATCGCAAAAAAGTTCTCAAAAATATTGTATGCAATTTAAGCCATGTATTGTAAAATGACTTAAGCAAAAGAAGTATCATAGTCTGAAAAAATATCATGTATATACATTTTTTTTTTAAATATGCAAACAAGCATTGTGTGCGGTTTAAAATTAAAGAGTCTGACTTTCATAATGCCAAAGACTAATGAATCTTTGAAAAATTCTCACATGCAATGTTAAAATGGAAATGGAAGACAAATAGATGTGTTGCCAGTTATAAGATACAAAACTGCTCTTGTTGACTCTATTCATTTCTTCTATTTTGACATTTCCTACAAACACTAGCTTGTAACTTATGCAGAACCTGGCTAACACAGCCAAAGCTACACGACACAAACGGAAAGGCTTTAGAACGTCGCAATATATTCTCGTGTTCTAGGAGATGTCCTAAAGTTGATGGTACAAAATGTTGCGTAACACTGCATCTCAAACAAAGTCACAGATCTACATGGAACAACTTACCAGTTAAATGCTTCTAAGATAAAGTTAATTGAAATGATATTTATTTATCTGTTTATCTTGTTTGTTTTATGAAAATATGTAATTGGAAATCCATTCGTGGTCTAGTGGTTGAGATTAGTTTTGAATTTTAAATATATTTTCTCAAGGTTTTAGGTCTAGTAAATATATCATCACTTATAGCATAAATCTACATGCTCTATCTTGTATGCTCTGCTTAAACCATAACCAAATAACAATTCTTATGACCTTAGGGAACAAAGAATCTAATAATTGTTTTGCATCCCAAGGGTTACAAAAGCAAGCATCTATTGAACAAGGAGACAAACAAACAAATCCCTTTTTTTTATAATGATTTTGCATTTAAAATGAAATGAACACATACCTGAATTTTACCCCTGGGAACAAATTCCTTGTTCTCAACCAAAGGGTGCCAGTTAAAATCTGTAAAGATGCGTAATGTGTATTAAAAAATTTAGTGTCTCAAAGCAATAGCAAAAAGAAATTGGAATGCAGGTCTTCTACGGTTGTTTTGACATGAAGCAAATACGGTGTCTAGTTTTTGGTTTTGGGTAGTTCTAGTGTAGTTAAGTGTTATTCTGTATTGATGAGCAATACAATCCAAATGCCCTGTTTTAACATAAAGATCAAATTCAGAAGACCTTTATACTTATTGGTAATGGACAAACGACAAAGAGTAATCAAGAATTTGCATTCTAAATAAGAAGCTAAGTCTACCTTTGCTCCAAGGTCAAACTTATATCCCATAAGAAGGGCAAAGGGTAATCCAATAACATAATAGCACCCTACGTTTACATAGGCTATCAGACCTTTAATAATGAAAAATCTTAAGAGAAACATTTTTGCTCATTTTTGAGGTATTCTAAATTTGAGGGCACTTGGCATTAGGCCTTGCATAATCTCTTATTTTTAGATATCAGGAAGTGCTGAGAACAAGTTACCAGGCCCGTGATTTAGATCTGCCTTGCATTCTTCTTAGGTAGTCAACTTACCCTTAATTTTGATGTCTGTTATCATTGTACGAGATTAATTTTTATGCACTTGAACAAAGCTACAAAATATCAAAATGGTAATGCTCTCTTGATTGTTAACAAATGTGATAGGTTTTTTTAGAGTTAGCTACTCTACATTGTTGTTGATATGGTAAAGTGCTCTGGCAGGGCGATCTTTAAGTTGGTTTCTCTTTGATAATCCAATCCAGAAAATTATATCCATTCGGTACTTGTGGGATTCTAGAAAGGGTTGAAGTCATTGTGTGTTATTATATAATGCATATTTAGGCAGATAGAGCAGATGATTTTAGTTTGTCTATCTACACAAAAAGGTTGATCAAGCACACCTGCACATAAATGTACTAGGTCTCTTTTTTGGAATAAGTTTTTACAAGTTGGATTGGTTGTTGAGTGATGTTGGATCTTTCAGTAACATACATGATCCAAAAGGAAATATTTCAAACTACAGGTGAACCTTATGTGGCACCTAAAAATATTGACTTTTCACACGTCTCATCCTATGCTTTTATAAAATGAAACAAGGATAGCATAAAATTAAATACAATCAACAAAAGGTGAAGACTTTTTTATACTCACTTGTATAAGCCTTGGTAAAGATTTAGAAGATTTTGACCCGACAGAGATAAAAAGTAATTCTTTTCCCAAAAAAATACATGAAAAATATGGACTTTGGATTAACAAGGCATTATTTCCCACACTCAATTCCCAACACACAAATAAATTTCCTCTCTGCCTAATCAGTAACAATAGCCTCCTGTTATAAAGGATGGGACCAATGTTGGCCAGCTATAGAATGGTCAATTTGGTTGACAAAAAGTAGGGGGGCTCGCCTCCCACTCCCCCCCAAGTCACCACTCTCCCCTCCACTCACCACTCTCCCTTCCCCATTCACCACTCTTTCAGTGGCAGTGGTTTCAAGCCAAGGGGAATCCATGTGAGCCATTAGATATGGCATAGGGACTTCAAGGTGTAGCATGTGCAAAATGAATTAAATGCGTAAGCAATATTTCAAATGTTAACTTTCATAGGAGAAACCAAACATGGAACCCATAACAAACACCAAAACAATAAAAACAACACCAATGGAAATGAGCAACCATAAAGAATGACACAAAGAATCATAAATATGAAGGTAATGTCTAATGTCTCTTTATTTTACCATGGAAATAATTTTTAAGCAGGATGTCAATCATGAGGGAGAGTGAAAAGTTAGATGTTTCCCAAGGCACCATTAAAATTGCTTCTTGGTCAATCGAAAACATTAGTCTACTTGTATAAAGGCAAGGACTAATTCCCAAGGCACAATTGAATTTGCTCTTTGCTCAATCGAAAACATTAGTCTCATGCTATAAAGGCATAGTCTAATCCTACTTACTGGAAAAGTAGGGCATTTTAGCTCACAACAGTAATGTGCACTCATACAAGACTTGACAGTATAGGATCATAATATACAATAATAGTCTCTACAATTTTATAATCAACATTGCAACTTGGGAAAATACTTTGATATGATATTTGATTTAAAATTGTTCTCTTTTACAAATATGTTGACACCGAACAAGTGAGCATCTCCCAATTATATTGGTTTATGATATGAAAGATTAAAGCAGTTGTCTACAAAAACTTCGCTGGTCTAAGCAAATTAAATCAATGACTTTAAATTGTAAATACACCATAATTGCACATTATGCCCCTATGCACATGCACATTTTGGTTCTAGTAAACCAAGCATGTGTTCTGGCATACGAGAATTGAAAATGATAGGAAGGACATAGGTTGCAATCCTAACTGTAGCATGCATCAAATTTTAGCCTTATGTACACTGGGTGCCAATAATATGTATTTGGATTAACAAGGCATTATATCCTTCACTCAATTCCCAACACACAAATAAATTTTCTCTCTACTTAATCAGTAACAGTAGCCTCCTATTATAAAGGTTGGGACCAATGTTGGCCAACTATAGAACAGTCAATTTGGTTGACAAAAAGTAGGGGGACCCACCTCCCACTCCCCCCCAAGTCACCACTCTCCCCTCCACTCACCACTCTCCCTTCCCCATTCACCACTCTTTCAGTGGCAGTGGTTTCAAGCCAAGGGGAATCCATGTGAGCCATTAGATATGGCATAGGGACTTCAAGGTGTAGCATGTGCAAAATGAATTAAATGCGTAAGCAATATTTCAAATGCTGACTTTCATAGGATGGCATAGAAGCAACCAAACATGGAACCTCACTAGCAAGGAAACAACAATTAAATGACAACATCCAATGAAGAATGAGCAGCCACAAAGAATGACACAAAGAATCATAAATATGAGCGTAATGTCTAATGTCTCCTTATTTTACCATGGCAATAATTATAAACAGGTTGTCCAATCATGAGGAGAGGGCAAAGTAGTATGAATGTTTCCCTAATGTTTTGTCTGTTTCTTCAAGGAACGACACATGGACCTGGAACTGGGCATGTTTCATTGCCTCTATGCCATCCTACGTAAGCCACCATTACAGATATTGCTTACACATTTAATTTTTTCTACACATGTTGGACTGGTAGCATAGACAAAGCATTGTATTGTTTCAGAAAATGCCTTAAGGAAATGTGCTCTCATGGAATACCATAATAAGAAAATGCATGTATGGAAGAATCTGTAGCAAAGAGAAGGCAACAAACTATTTGGGAAATTGCTTCAAACGAATTTGGTACCACAATTCCTTCAAACTGATACACTTTAAGCACTTCTGCAACCATACACAAAACCAAATACAACCATCCACTACTGGTGTTGCTTAAGAAGACTTGCTTTTGGTTAATGGACTCCATACAATAAATTGACAAGTGGCAATGAAGCAGACAAACTACATGAAGTAATAGAAGAGATTGTACCTTTTCTATCTACTCTTTTCTGCCAATATGAGTCTTGCTTTGCCTTGGCAATACCTCTGAAGAAGTTCTGAAACAACTTTATATATGCAAAAATGTATCAAATTGTAAGCTATACATATACAATACAGCTTTACTCTTAGCACCATACCTTAAAATAGTTTTTTCCACATCCGACTTGACTCCCCAATACCAAAAAAGCTGCAACGAAAACATTAGTCTCCTCTACGGAGCTCAAAATGGCATGTTCAACAAAGGCATAAAGCAAAAAATTTCCACACCAGAAAACAAGCTACCTAGATCCCTGTCTTTCCAAGTGACCCAAAGGGGAAAATGCGCATTCGCAAGGAGTTCATGAATGCTAAAAATGAAGTCAAAGCAATCAAATCCAAAGGACAATTAGAGCTCTACCACTATCACTCCAAAAAGGCCAAACTATAGACGCAATAGCAGAAAACCCTACCCTTTTCTTTAGCCATGCCTGCCTTTTTAAATTATTGAGAATCTATAATCAACTCAGAGTTACTCGTCTTTTACATCAACTCAGAGTTGTTTCCTGAATCCTAGCTTCTTGGTATGCAATTTTGCACTTCCTAGGGTGATAGTGGTACAACATACTTCAATTTTGCTCAGCAGTTTTGAGTTGTTTGAAATGACTGAGAATCTGTAATCAAATATTGCTAAAAACACTAGAAAATATTTGCAAAATAGGCACAAAATATAGAAAATCTTATAGCATCAAATACCCACAACCTCATAAAATGTTTACAGCAGTTCATTAGATGTTGATGATGGAAGAAAATTGCTTCAAAATCCTAGTTGCCTGATGAAAATATCAGGAGAATGAAAAGAAGAAGAAAAAATAGAGCTAAACAATAATGCAAACCTTTATGCTTTATTTTTAATATATAGAGCTAGACAATAACATAGACTAAGATGGGGATGATAAATAATATTTGTTCTTTTCAAGATATTGTGCAAACAAAGAGTTTGCCTATAAAACCAGCAAAATACATAAAAATGTGATTGCACAGTCTTTCAAGCCAACAAATTGTCACTGCCCTATTTTTAACTATGTCTTGTTTCAACGCATATGAGGTTATTTGGCAGTGATCAAATTATTTGTACTGTCCCCATTCTCAAAAAATTGTATTATGACCACTTACTTATTCCATGAAAGGTGACATTAATGTTAGTAGATTCATCCCAGTTCTCAGAACAGGGATTGACTTTATTGACACTTTCAGTATCCCTCTAGGCTCTGAGGCCAGAAAAGTGTGTAGAATTCTACCGTAAGGCAACAACAAGGGAGAAAGTTGTTTTCTTCCTGGCTTTGTATTTGACATAGATTGGCACTGGTAGGCACAAGCCTTCTTTGCAAGCATCTGGTGTAGACTAGTTCAATGAGGAGGATCAAATCAAAAAGCTTAAGAAGATATCGTTCTTCAATTGGTGGGTTTTCCAAACATCCATAGCTTGTTTGAAAACACCTGTTCTAGCCTTTTAGCCATAGCTGCAAGACAATGTACTGTTTAATAGAATGATTTGGCAAACATGTATGACAAAATGTTCTTGCATAGAATGCGACAATGGGCTGTTTGGAAAAATTCCTCGAAGAAATGTGGTCTCAATGGCATTGAGACCACATTTCTTTGAGGCATTTTTTCAAATAGTTCACTGCCTTTGTCTATGCCACCACATTTCTCATACATGTCTACCAAAGCATTTTATCAAACAGTTCATTGCCTTGCTGCTATGGCTAGCAAGGAGCATGGAAGAGAATATGTGCAAAGCATTATAGATAGCAATACCAAAGCCATACCTCTAAGAACCCATAAACATACGTGTGGTTAGAATATGACATTGAAGAGGGATCTATGATTTGCTTGGCATTTGAACTTGAATAGGAAGCGCTGCAAAACATGTACTTTATTTGAATAGTAGACAACCAAGCTAAATGCAAGACATTAAGAATCCAACTTACACCAGATAAAAAACCATCACAAGGAACTTAAGAAAACATGTTTACCTCATTTAGAGAACCCTAGCTAGCATGACTGCTTTGCATTTTAGTTAACTGGGAAAAAGCAACACCCATAAGGGCCCATGCATTTTAGTTAACTGTGTTGTAACATCATTGCGCTTCCAGTGAAATGCAAAATCTATGAAAGTGCATAGAGCAACAAACACCGTTGCAGACAAGATGCAAAACTACAATGTTGAAATGTCAAAGAGGTAACAACAAGAAGCAAACAGAGAGAAACCAGTTAAATAAAAAAGTAAAACCCTAGTTGTTATCGATGCATTGTATATTTTTCCTATTGGAAAGCTAATGTAAGGCGTTGTAAGAGACATGCATTTGTTGGCTCTTGCCGAGAAGGGCAATCTACAACATACTTGAGGATGGGAGTTTCTAGGGAAGGGTTAATTGAACTTCTAGTGGACATGTTGAAGTAGTGCTTTTTGGGGTATGCATATGAGATCTGTATTGCTGTACTTTTAAGTGAGTTTGGTGAGAACTTCAATGTACATTCTCTAGCATGATTGCTACTTTAACTATCAAGTGAGATCAATTTTTGGTATTTTGTTTCATATTAACAATCTCTCTTTCTTTTTGTTGAGGATTGATGAGATCAACTGCCAGCCAACACCTAAAAAAGTATGTTTCAAGAAACTTATTAACAAAAAAAAGACAATTTTCATGTGATGGCAAGGCTAGTAAACTATTTTGTGTTTGCCAAGGTTTAAACTACTACTTGAGGTTTAATTATTGGATATATGTTATATGGATTATATATTTTACATTGCATATATAAATTGTATTGCCCTGTTTGGGTGAAATATCTTATTTTGTGAATGACTGATTTAATATAGTAAATTGTCTCCTTATCTAGTTTTATTTTAAGAAAATCACGTATTTTGGTTTTGGTATTAATCATGGGGTGATCCCACAATATTGGTTTACAATTTTGGCCAAACGGACACTGCATTATTTTTAACTAAATCTTCACATTTGGGCACCTATAGTGGTTAAACCGTGAGGAATTTGAAGATGATGAAAACTAGAGTCTTGTCACATTTTGTTCTGTAGATTCTAAAAATATTTTTTTCAAAATTTTTGGAATCAGATTGCACTTCTTTTTCCATCTCCCACGAAATTTACTTTTTTTCAAAACAACACTTTTAAAAAAGGACTCACACCGTGAGCAATACATAACTTTTTTTTTTCCTTTAAAGATAAAAATTCCAATTCTTTTTAAATTTAGATTTTCAGCTCCAATATCTAGTACTTCCACTTGGTTAGATAGTTTTCTATTGAATATTTCTTCTTTAATCAATTTTCAAAGTCAAATCAATTACAATTTAGACATAACATGACCGTATAACACATAACTTTTAATGTATGTATTGAAATTATTTTTTCTTTTTTGTTGATCAAGGACTCCAATATCTAGTGCACTCATATTTTTCAATTTTTGTTTTTTATAATCTTCTATTTTTCCACATGTGCAGAACAAAGAGTTTTGTTTTCGGTGAAAACCTATATTTAATCAAACTTAAAAAACAAATAGATAATATAATCAAAACA